>VWYK01117140.1:16432-26781 GCA_013399775.1 Semnornis frantzii | reverse complement strand
GCGGTGTGGGCAGGCAGTATGGGGTTGGAAGCAGGCAGCGTGGGGTTTAGGAGCAGGTGGTGTGGGTAGGTAGTGTGGGGTTTGGGAGCAGGCAGTGTGGGGTTGGGAGCAGGCAGTGTGGGCAGGCAGTGTGGGGTTTGGGAGCAGGCGGTGTGGGTCATGTGGGGTTTGTGAGTAGGCAGTATGGGCTGTGTGGGGCTGGGAGCAGGCAGTGTGGGCTCCGAGCAGGCAGTGTAGGCAGTGCGGGTAGTGTGGCACTGCCCACTGGCTCTGCCCCCCGTTCTGCTGCAGAGAAGCAGAGCAGCTTTCAGGTGCAGACTTTCCAGGGCAGAGGATTTTGAGTGTGCAGAAGCAGCTCTGCGGGCCGAGGGAGGCTCCGAATCTCACTGCTCTGCAATGCAGGGAGGGCTGCACCCAGGCTCACTCAGCAGCCTGGAGTGGGAGTGGAGGAGCTGCAGCCCTGGGAAGAGCAAACAGTGGCACTGAGTGGGGAGCGTTACCCCAGGCAACCAACCAAAGCAAACCACCAGTTCCACTGGAGCCCTTGCAGCTCCTGGAGATTTGTTTGGCTCGGTTGCTTCTGCCTCTCCCTGTTCCCACCAGCGACACTTAACAGCTCCCTTTTCCCACGCTGCTTCCCAGAACATACCTGAGCTTCTTTCAGCAGGGCACATGCACAGCCTGCATTCTCTACCCACTCCCCACAGAGTGCCAGGATGCAGGAGCTCAGTGAATCACAGGTCTGCTCTCTGGGCTGGACTGCGGGAGCTCAGTGAAGGTTCAGGTTGGAGATCAGAAATAGTTTCATTGCTGCAAGAGTGGTTGAGACCTGGAAAAGGCTGTTGAGGGAAGTGGCTGAATCATCATTCCTGGAGGATTTCAGATCCATGGAGATCACAGAATCACAGAACCTTAGAGGTTGGAAGGGACCTCCAGAGAGCCCCATGCTGGTGGTGCTAAGGAATGTGGTTCAGCAGCACATTTGGTAGTGTTGGACTTGATGATCTTAAAAAGGTCTTTTCCAGCCTGCTCTGGTCAGGCATTGGCACAGGCTGCCCAGGGAAGTGTCAAGGCACCACCCCTGGAGGTGTGCCAGAAACCTGTGGCGATGGCAGCTGAGGCCTGCTTTGGTGGCCATGGTGGTGTTGGGTTGCTGGTTGGACTGGATGAGCTTAAAGGACTTTTCCAACCCAAACAATCCTAGTATTTTGCAATAGCCTACGCTGAGGCTTCACAGCTCTGTGGTGGCCTCGAACAGCAGCAGCTGAAGTTCTGGGAGGGGAGGATGTGGCTGCACAGCTTCTTTGTGCATGCAGGACCCAGAATCACAGAATTAAGCAAGTTGGAAAAGACCTCTGAGATCGAGTCCAACCTATCACCTAACACCTTCTAATTAACTAAACCATGGCACTAAGTGCCTCATCCAGCCTCCTCTTAAACACCTTCCGGCATGGTGACTCCACCACCTTCCCAAGCAGCCCATTCCAATGCCAATCACTCTTGCTGCAAAGAACTTCTTCCTAACATCCAGCCTGAACCTGCCCTGGCCCAGTTTGAGACTGTGTCCTGTCCCTGGGTGCCTGGAAGAAGAGTCCAACCCCACCAGGCTGCAGCCTCCTCTTGGGGAGCTGCAGAGAGCAATGAGGTCTGCCCTGAGCCTCCTCTTCTCCAGGGTGAACACCCCCAGCAACCTCAGCCTCTCCTCACAGGGCTGTGCTCCAGCCCCCTCACCAGCCTTGCTGTCCTTCTCTGGACATGTTCAAGCACCTCAACATTTTTCTTAAACTGAGGGGCCCAGGACTGGACACAGGACTCAAGGTTCGGCCTAACTAGCACTGAACACAGGGGCAGAAGGACTGCCCTGGTCCTGATGGCTACACTGTTCCTGATACAGGCGTAGTCCTGAGAATGTGTTTTTCCATGGAAGAGGTTAAGGCAGAGGAGTGGGGGAGCTCAGCTGGCCCCTCCATTCCCTTTGTCCCCTCTGGGTTGTTTTTCCAGACCAAAAGGCAGCACAGTGTTCTCCGAGATCTCAAGACACAGCTCAGGCTGAAAAAGGAAGAGTCATGGACCCCAGGGATTGGCAGTCCGAGGCCTGCTCCCAGCAAGGCTCAGAAGGAAGACAAAGATAAGCCCAGCAGAGATAAGGACTCCACTCACAGGGTAAGGCCTGGAGAGGTCCATCACAATGTGGCCGGTCCATTCCCAGCCCCAGGAACTGCAGCGATGTGAGCTGGTGGAAGCCTCACCCCTGGATGTTTTTAAGGCCAGACTGGATGTGGCTCTGGGCAACCTGACCTAGTGTGAAGTGTCCCTGCCCATGGCAGGGGGGTTGGAACTGGGTGATCCAGGCTGCCAGATGCCAGGACAAGGGACAATGGTCTTGAGCTGAGACAGGAGAGACTGAGAGTGAAGATGAGGAAGAAATTGTTTGCAGTGAGGGTAATAAGACACTGGAGCAGGTTGCCCAGGGAGGTTGTGGATCACAGATCAAAGATCACATTCTGTGACTGTATGATCCACAACCTCCCTGGAGGTGTTCAAGGCTAGGCTGGATGTGGCTCTGGGCAACCTGATCCAGCGTGAGGTGTCCCTGCCCATGGCAGGGGGATTGGAGCTGGCTGATCCTTGGGGTCCCTTCCAGCCCTGCCACTTCTGTGGTTCGTGTGGTTCAATTGAGTTGTCTCAGCCATCTGAGAGATCCTCATTAGCTTCAGGCTGCCTGAGCAGATGCCCAACTCACATCCTCAACCTGGAATCATGGAATCACTTGAGCTGCAAAAAGCCTTTAAGACCGTTAAATCCAATCCCTGCTTGTGGAGGTGTGAGGATTTTGAAGCTGAAACAAGAGATGTCTTTGCTTTTGCTCTAACAGATGTCCAGTGTGACCAAAATCCAGCTGCCAGATGCTGCCGTGGAAGCTGACAGTGTGGCCAGTCCCAGCCTTGATGGGCAGGTAGTAGTGATGGCTCTGTGAAGGGAGGGGGAGAGGAGAGGGGAGAGGAGGAAAGGAGATCTAGAGAGGAGATTGGGAGAGGAGATCAGGAGAGAGAAGGAGATCTTGAGAGGAGAGAGGAGAGGAGAAGCTAGAGCAACACTGTGCTGCTGTCTCACACATTGCACACAATGGAACCCCTCAGGAGTGAGCCAACAGCTCATGTTTCATGGAGGTGCTGACCTGGGGTTGTCGCAGTGATGTCCACCTGGAGGGCAGTCTGCCAGGGGGCTGGAAGGTCTCTGTGAATAATCAAAGGCTTAGTTAAAAGAGTTGCTTGTAACAGAAGGAGAAGCGAAGGCTGCAGGGAGACCTTAGAGCAGCCTACCAGTACCTGAAGAGGCTCCAGGAGAGCTGGGAAGGGCCTTTGGACAAGGGCTGTGAGTACCAGGCCGAGGGACAATGGCTTTGAACTGGGAGAGGGGAGACTGAGAGTGGAGAGGAGGAAGAAATTGTTTGCAGTGAGTGTGGGGAGAGACTGGCACAGGTTGCCCAGGGAGCTTGTGGATCACAGAATCACAGAATGTGATTGAAGAATGTGATCACATTCTGTGATTCTGTGATCCACAACCTCTCTGGAGGTGTTCAGGGCCAGGCCAGATGAGGCCTTGAGCAAGCTGGGCTGGTGTCCCTGCCCGTGGATGATCTTGAAGGTCCTTTCCAACCCAACACATTCTTTGAATCTTTGATTTTATGTTATTTTGGCTCAAACTAAGATTCTTTCTGTGAGCAGATTGAGCCTCTGAGCCAGGTTGGTTTCTCTGAGATGAATTCTGCTGCTGTAAATCATTATGAGGGCAGCTGCTAAAACCAGCTCCTTCTCTGCAGCTTGAAAGGGGATTTGCTGTAAATCTCTATCTCCGTTGCTCAGTTTTTCATCCTGCCAGGAATGGCTGTAGCCAGCACAGCACTGAGGGAGCAATGTTTGTCTTCACAGCAATATGCTGAGACAGGAACCTTCCTGCTGCTGGAGATAAAGCTGGAGAAGGCCCTGGTACCCAAGCGGTCATGGGAGGAGCTCAACAGACGGTGGGTAAAGCTTAGCTGGAGCTCAGGAGCTGACAGCTCAGCTCTGCAGCAGAGCCAGACTGCTCTGGAAGGAGAGCTGAGGCCCTCAGCAAGAGCCCACTGCAGTCAGGATGAGGATTTGGCCAGACTGGTTTACGAGATGGCATCTGGTGTGTTGGGAAGACACCAGGGTTCATCTGAGCTGACACCTCTCTGCCAGCCCTCCCAAACAGGAGACAGCAGAGCAGCACAGCAGTGTCTGCATTCCTAGCTGGGCTTTGTTTCCCGTTAAGCCCTGTGGCTTTGCCTCTGGCATGTGGTGCCCAGCTTGCTTGGCTGGGGCTAGCAACCAGCAGAGAGTGTCCTGGGTACCCCTGCCGTGGCTGCATCACCCCTGCTCTGACTGCAGCACCCCTGCTGTGGCTGTATCATAGCATTGGGCTCTTTTTTCTTCAACTTTTTGGAAGTTTTCTCACAATCTTGGGATCACAGAACCATAAAATAGGTTTGGTTGGAAGAGACTTTTATGTTCATCCAGTCCAGCCCTGCACCCAGCCCTGCAGGGGCACTAAACCCTGTCCCTCAGCGCCACATCTCCATGGCTCTGAAACCCCTCCAAGCATTGAGACTCCACCACTGCCCTAGGCAGCCTGGGCCAGGCTTGGACCACAGAACCTTAGAGGTTGGAAGGGACCTCTAGAGATCATCCAGTCCAACTCCCCTGCCAAGCAGGATCCCCCAGGGTAGTCTGCACTGGAATGCATCCAGGTGGGTTTGGGAAATTTCCAGAGGAGACTCCACAGCCTCTCTGGGCAGCCTGCTGCAGAGCTCCATGCTGGTGGTGCTGAGGAATGTGGTTCAGCAGCACATTAGGTAGTGTTGGACTTGATGATCTTAAAAAGGTCTTTTCCAGCCTGCTCTGGTCAGGCATTGGCACAGGCTGCCCAGGGAAGTGTCAAGGTACCACCCCTGGAGGTGTGCCAGAAACCTGTGGCCATGGCAGCTGGGGCCATGGTTTGGTGGCCATGGTGGTGTTGGGTTGCTGGTGGGACTGGATGAGCTTAGAGGCCTCTTCCAAGCCGACAATGCTCTGATGCTCCAGGGGCAGTTGCCTGCTCTCAGCCGGAAGCATGAGCAGCAGCTCTGCTTTGAGGGGAAGCTTTGGGTGTGCTCTGCTGGACTTCTTGCTGTCTTCTAGGAAGAAGAGGCTGAGGAGGGTGAACCCTGCTTAGAACAGATCTTCTCCTGCCCCTTTTTACACCATCTCCACTTGACCACAACTTGCATGAATTCAGAACTCCTCTTTCACCTGTCAGCTGGAGATGCCAGGCCTGACAGACGAGCCCTCCTGGGTGGTGGGCAGGGCTCTGTCACACACATGTGTCACAGCAGCTTGGGCTTCACAGTTCTTTCTGGCTCTGGCACTTCCTTTGCTCCCTGCCCAGGTTCCTGGGAGGTGTCTCAGGGACATGATGACAGGCTGAAGCCCTCCCCCTGCCAGCTGCCAGCCCCCAGCACAATCCAGCATTGCTGAGACAGTACCTGGCTGAGCTCTTCTGTCCTCTCTGTGACAGGGTCAAGGAGATGATTTCTGCTCGCCCCCCCCTGCCTCCTCTGATTTCAGGAGCCAAGAAGGTAGGTGCAGGAGCCTGTGGCCTTGCCACTACTCTGCCACCTCCTCCTGCCCTCATCCTCCTCATGCAGGAGAATCTTCCTGCTCAGCTGCAGCTCCACAGCAACACTTAGATGATGTCTGAAAAGGAAATAGAGAAAAAATAAGACTTCAGGTAGTGTTCTCTGCGCATCCACATCCCATTCCTGGGCTGTGTGACTCACGTTGGCAGCCCCTGTGAAGGGGACAGATGTAGCAAAGGCAGGGAAGGCAGCAGTGTGGGGGTGCTTGGAAGGAAATGGTGCTGAAGAAGGTTCAGGTAGCTTTTACAGTACCTGGTGCAGTCTCAACAGGTTGTCCCAGACTAACTCAGTGGCTTCATCAGAACCAGACAAATATGGACAGAATCAGCCCTAAGCAGAGTTTTTCAGGACTTGTGTGTGTGTGATGTCCACAAAAAAAGTCTGCGAACTTGCTTGGCCTCTGCGAGTGCAGCCATGAAAGAAGGGTGGTCCATGACTGATAGGAAACTCAAAGCAATAGTGAGGGGAAAAAACAGCACTTCAGTAACTGCTCCTCTGCTGCTTCAGGAGAGGTTTGTGCTGCACTGTCTGCAGTGCACAGGGGATTAGCAGTGTGAGGAAGCTTCTGCTACACAGGTGGAGATTGTGGCACCCAGATTGTGGGTTACAAGCTGCTGAGGGGCCTGGAGCAGCTCTGGGAGGAGCAAAGGCTGAGAGCCCTGGGACTGAGAGCCTGCAGAAGAGCAGCCCCAGAGGGGAGCTGAGCAATGCTCAGCAAGAGCTAAAAGGAGCTGTGGGGGGCAAGAGGCTGGGGCCAGACTCTTGTCAGGGTTGCCCAGGGCACAAAGTGGCAGGCAGGAGGTTGCATCTGAGCAGGAGGAGAAAGTTGTTTGTTGTGAGGGTGCTGGAGGCCTGGAGCAGACTGCCCAGAGAGGTTGTGAAGTGTCCCTGTGTGGAGAGCTTCTAACCCTACTTGAGCAGGGGCAGAGCTGGATGTCCTCCAGAGGTCCCTTCCCACCCCACCCTGCTGGCACAGTAAGACTGCAGCCTGCTGGATTTACAAAGCTCTCAGCAAGTTAGATCTGTTTGAGTCTCAGGCAGTTCCACTGCTATAGGCAAGAGGACGAGGACTGAGATTCTGACTTGTGAGGGTAAAATCCAGCAGGAGCAGTCTCTGATTCTGAAAATACTGCACTTACCTGTGGAGATGATGAAGATCTTGTGTGGGTATTTTGCCAGCCCTCAGGCATGGGCAGGACAGCTGAGTACCACCCTAGCTGAGACTGAGTCAGGTGGAATTAATGGCAGCTGTGGCCTCTGGCATATCAAACAGATCCCAAGGCTGGTGGCACAAGGGTTGAGTTGGAGTTCTTTATTTCCTAGGCTGTGGAAGACTATCACAAGCACGTCAGCAGCATTGCTATCTCCATCCTAAAAGAATACCATAAGCTGTTTGGGAAGCAGCTACCTGAGCAGGCAGCCCTTGACCACCAAAGCCTGGAGGAGCAGAAGCATCAGCTCAACTCTGAGCTCAACACCTCTGGGCAGTACTTTGCTTTCAAGGAGCAGCTGAAGGTGAAGACTCCTGTGCTTCTCACTTTCCTTATGTGCTTTGTACCTGGCAGCTTCTCCAGGTCTCTAGCAGGGACATGCCCCACCAGCCCAGCTTGCTCAAAGCCTCATCCAGCCTGATCTTCAGCACCTCCAGGTGCTGTGATTCTGTGATCCACAACCTCCCTGGGCAACCTGTGCCAGTCTCTCCCCACCCTCACCTTCATCTCCTCTCTCAGTCTCCCCTCCCCAATGGCTCAAAGCCATTGTTCCTCATCCTGCACTCCCAGCCCTTGTCCCAAGTCCTTCCCTACTTCTCCAGCAGCCCCTTCAGCTACTGGAAGGCTGCTCTGAGGTCTGCCTGGAGCCTTGTCTTCTTCAGCCTGACCAGCCCCAGCTCTCCCAGCCTGTCCCACAGGGGAACTTCTCTAGCCTCTGATCATCTTCATGTTGCTCCAGAAGTCCTCCTACAAAGCAGGCACCAAGTGGGGACCACTAAACAGGGCAGTCTGGACAGCTGGTCACATCCATCTGCCCCATGCTCACAGCCTGAGGCAGGCAGAGCTGTGTGCTCTTGCACGCTGACAGCCCATCCTGGCAGGAAAAGGGAGTTGCTGTCTGTCAGCTGTTTAGCCCTGGCCATGCTGTGCCCAGGGACCCCATTTCCATAGCAAGGGCATGACCCTTCCCACAGGTTGTCCCTGAGTAGATACTGGTGTGCCTGGGAGAGGCAGGGCTGGGAGGTGGGATGGGAATTGCTCCCTACTTGCTTTTCTAATTCCTTTTGATGCTAGGCTGGGTTTGTTCCTCATAACCAAGCTGGAGCTTCAGGAGGAAGCAGCACAGTCTGGCTGTGTGTGACTGTGGAGCTGGTGGGGGGAACAGAGGGCTCCTGCCTTGTCCAAGCCTCTCATGTCTCCACAGTATGCTGTCATGAACATTGTGAGGGAGAAGTACCTGAGGAGCACAGCATTTGAGAGCCAAGAGGAGCTCCAGGCTTTCCTCAGTGAGCTCTACGTGTACCTGGTGGAGCAGATGCACATTGCCCTCAATCAGGTAGGGAGAAGCTGGGGTGAGCTGGTACACAGCTTCACTGGGGGTCCAAGGCTTCACACCAAGGCCACAGCAGTGCTGGCAGGGTGGAAGGCCAGGCTGGGAGAGCTGGGGGTGTTCAGCCTGGACAGGAGAAGGCTCCAGAGAGACCTCCTGGTGGCCTTGCAGTGCTTCAAGGGGCCAGAAGAGAGCTGAGGACAGAGTTTGGAGCAGGGCCTGTTGTGGCAGGCCAAGGGGGGATGGTTTGAACTGACAGAGGGAGCTTGAGTGTGGAGAGAAGGGAGAAATGGCTGGCACTGAGGGTGAGGAGAGCCTGGTCCAGGCTGCCCACAGAGGTGGGAGCTGTCCCATGGCTGGCACCACTGCAGGTCAGGTTGTGTGGGGCTGTGAGCAGCCTGTTGTGGTTGGGGATGTCCCTGCTGAGTGCAGGAGTTGGGCTGGATGAGCTTGAAAGGTTTCTTCCAACCCAATGCAGTCTGTGAAGGGATGTTGCCCTGTCCCTGGTAGAGAGGTGCTCAGGAACATGGCACAGCACATGCAGCAGCTGGCACAGCTTTGCCTTTCCAACTCACCCAGCCTCTGCTGCCACAGTGCTGGCCTGGGAGCTGCTGTTGGCTTGGCACCACACCAAGCACCCTTACCCTCCCCAGGGCTGACTTCGTCTCCCTCTCTGCCAGCTCCTCTTTGAGGAATCTGCTGCTCTGGCCCCTCCATCTCACACCACCCAGGAGCAGCTCTGGCTCTTTGCTCGTGAAGCTGAGTTCAACAAGGATTACAGGCTGGCATCTCTGTACCACCAGCAGGTAAAGGAGCCTCTGCACCCTCCTGCCCACCTCCTGTGGGTCTGAGCTGGCAGCCAGTAAAGCGTGGTGGTGGCATGGGGCTCCAGCACACATGGTGGTGGTGGTGCCATGGGGCTCCTGTTGCTGCCAGCTCAGGCTGCCCCAGCAGCTGCGTGGGGAGGAAGGAGGTGAATGTGAGCACCACTCTCCTGGGAGTCTGTGAGGGACTTGCTGGGAAGATGCTGCTCTCTGGAGGATGTGAAACACAGCCTGGCCTGGGCACTGAGGGCTTCAGCCTCCACGCCAGAGGAAATGGGTTGAGCTGGTCCAAAAGGTGCACTGGATAAAGGCTGGGGACACTAAGGCCTCCCAATGGGAGGGTGGGAGGAGGTCAGCTGAAGGAGCACATGTGTGAGGTGAAGGAGGCTCAGGTGCAGCCCAGGATAATCCCAGCTGAATGGTAGGATAAGGACTTGACTGGTGCTTAACTGGGCTGGCCACAGGATCACAGACTGGCAGGGGCTGGAAGGGACCTCTGGAGATTGTCCAGTCCAACCCCCCTGCCAGAGCAGAGTCACCCAGGGCAGGACGCACAGGAACACATCTAGGTCAGCTTTGGAAGTCTCCAGAGAAGGAGACTCCAGCACCTCTCTGGGCAGCCTGGCCCAGGCCTCCAGCACCCTCACATCAAACAACTCTCCTGCTAAGGTGGCACCTCCTGGGCTCCAGCTTATCTCCATTATTCCTTGTCCTCTTACCAAGTGCCACTGAACAGAGCCTGGCCCCTTCCTCTTGGCCCCCACCCCTCAAATATTTGTAGACACTTCTCAGGTCCCCTGTCACCCTTCTCCTCTCCAGGCTACCCAGCCCCAGGGCTCTCTGCCTTTCTTCACAGCAGAGATGTTCCAGCCCCTTCATCATCCTCACAGCCTCCCCTGGACTCTCTCCAGCAGATCCCTTCCTCTTGAACTGGGGAGCTCCAAACTGGATACATTCCAGATGTGGTCTCACCAGGGCAGAGCAGAGGGGGAGGAGAACCTGCTTAGCTCTGCTGTTTAGGCCAGAGGGAAGCCGTGGCCATTACAGAGTGGTGTCCCCAGCTCTTGGGTGTCCTCCCCACAGTGATGCTCTCCTTTGTCTAGAGGGTGGCTCAGGACCAGCGCAGCGTCCGGCCCTGGCTGGACTATGGCATCTTCTGCCTGCTGCTCCAGGAGACACTCAGAGCCCAGCACTGCTTCCAGCAGGCTCTTTCCCTGGACCCCCACAACATCCAAAGGTGCTGGGTACTCTGGGTGGGTGGGCGGGGGGGGGGTTGGGGGGGGCCC
>VWYK01117140.1:4783-16393 GCA_013399775.1 Semnornis frantzii | reverse complement strand
GGTGCCCTCCCTACACTGCCTGGGGGCTGCAGGTCTGAACAGCCCGAGCCTGTCCCCAGCTTGCTGCTCTGTGGGATTGTGGCTGTGATGCTGCAGCACTATGAAGAGGCAGAGATTTGCTTTGAGGATGCCTGCTGCTTGGAGCCCTCCAGCGTGCTGGCCTGGACACTGTCAGGTACCAAAGCAAACAAGTTCTGAAATCCCTTGGGTTGGGAGAGACTTTTCAGGTCATCCAGGGCACCACTGACCCATGTCCCTCAGAACCACAGCTACACAGCTCTGAAACCACTCCAGGCATGGGGACTCCACCACTGCCCTGGGCACCCTGGGCCAGGCCTGGACAACCCTCAAAGGGAAGAAATATTCCTCATGTGCAACCTAAACATCTCCTGGGGCTACTTGAGACCATTTCTTCTTGTCCTGTCCCTTGTTCCTTGGGAGCAGAGCCCAACCCCCACCTGGCTGCAGCCTCCTCTCAGGGAGCTGGAGAGAGCAAGGAGCTCTGCCCTCAGCCTTCTCTTCTCCAGGCTCAACACCCCCAGCTCCCTCAGCTGATCCTCTCCAGACCCGTCCTCAGCTCTGTTGCCCTTCTCTGACCCTCCCAAACCCCTCAATGTCCTTCTGGGAGTGAGGGTGAGTTCCAGAACTGAACATAGTGCTCAAGCTGTGGCCTCCCCAGTGCCCAGCACAGGGGCCCAATCCCTGCCCTGCTCCTGCTCCCCACACCATTACTGATCCAAGCCAGGCTGCTGGTGGCCTCTTTGCCCACCTGGGCAGCCCCTGGCTCATCTCCAGTCACTGTCAATGAACACTCCCAGGTCCTTTCCCACCAGGCAGCTTTCCAGCTGTACCCTCAGGCTGGGGCACTGCAGGTGGGTGTTGGTGGCTCCTGTAGAACCAGCCACCTGGTCCTCTTCTCCCTGCTTTAATATGGGGGTGAAGGGAAAAGTTTTACTATGGGTTCCATGTCTGCTTCTGCAGCTCTCTGTCCCCCACAGGTTTGTTCTATGAGCTGCAGACGAATGATACTCAGGCAGAAATGGCCTTCTGGAAGGCCCAGAAGCTGCTGCAGGCACAGCAGAGGAGCATCTCTGAGGCTGCTGAGGGAGGAGGAGGGCAAAAGGACATTTCTCCTGGGTGTGTGAGCTCTTCCAGCCCAGCCTCAGAAGAACATGTGCCAGGTAATGTTGGGTGAAACCAGAAAGTGCCCTGGCAGCAGCGAGGAGAGGGCTCAGAATAGAATCACAGAACTGTCAGGACTGGAAGAGGCCTCAAGGATCATCCAGCTCCAACCCCCCTGCCATGGGCAGGGACACTTCACACTGGATCAGGTTTCTCAGAGCCACATCAAGCCTGGCCTTAAAAACTTCCAGGGATGAGGCTTCCACCACCTCCCTGGGCAACCTGTGCCAGTCTCTCACCACCCTCATGCTGAAGAACTTTGTCCTAACATCCAGTCTGAATCTGCCCACCTTGGATCCAGTCCCCCCAGTCCTCTCACTACCCACCACCCTACAAAGTCCCTCCCCAGCTTCCCCGTAGCCCACTTCAGACACAGGGAGACACAATAAGGTCTCCCTGGAGCCTTCTCCTCTCCAGACCGAACAGCTCCATTTCTCTCAGCCTGTCCCCACAGCAGAGCAGCTCCAGCCCTCTGCTCATCCTCGTGGCCCTTCTCTGGACACCTTCCACCACCTTCAGATCCTTCTTGTAATAAGAGGCTCCAGAACTGGACACAGTGCTCCAGGTGGGGTCTCAGCAAAGTGGAGCACAGGGGCAGAATCCCTTCCTTCCCCTGCTGCCCACACTGCTCTTGGATGATGATGAACAGTGAAAGGAGTGGAGAATACCTTTAAATATTTCACTGTGAGAGTGGTGAGGCTCTGGACAGGTTGCTTAAAGAATTTGTGGAGGCCTCAAGCCCAGAGGTGTTCAAGGCCAGGTTGGATGGGACCCAGCAACCTGGGGTGGTGGGAGGTGTCTCTGCCCATGGCAGGGGTTTGGCAGTGGGTGGTCTTGAAGGTCCCTTCCAACAGTCTTATATTCTAAGAGGAGAAATAGAAAGGGTAAAGGAAGAGGATGTGGAGGCTGAGCTAGTGCAGAGTGAGCACAGTGAGGGACAGCAGCAGGCCCTGTACAGCTGTCAGTGATGCCACTTACTGCAGGCAGCACACCAGTGCCCCAACTTGCCCACACCCTGGCAGAGGGACCAGGCTTTGCACTGACTTGTCTGCCTCAGCCCAGTGTTGCTGCTCTGCTGCTGTGAGTGCAGTGGCCAGGATGCCTGGATGGTTCAACTGTGCTTTCTGGGGCTGTGGAAGGGCAAAGCTGCCCCTGTGACAGTCATAAGTGGAGGGCACTCAGGTTTAGGTGTCCTGAAAGCTGCTGCTGTGACTTCCGTAGGGAATTAGTGCCCACATCTCTGTCACTGATCTGGGTGAGGGGATGGAGGCAGCCTCGGGCAGTTTGCAGATGACACTGAATTGGGTGGCAGTGTTGATCTGCTGGAGGGCAGGAAGGCTCTGCAGAGGCCTCTGGCCAGGCTGCAGCCATGAGCTAAGGCCACTGGGATGAGGTTCAACAAGGCCAAATGCTGGGTCCTGCCCTTGGGGCACAACAACACCAGGAAGGCTCCAGGCCGGGGCAGGTTTGCTGAAAACTGCCTGCTGGAAAAGGGCCTGGGGGTGCTGGGTGACAGCAGCTGAAAAGAAGCCAGGGGCAGCCCAGGTGGGCAAGGGGGACACCAGCAGCCTGGCTTGGGTCAGCAATGGTGTGGACAGCAGGAGCAGGGCAGGGATTGATGTGTGGAGCACTGCTGGATAAGGAATTGGCTGGATGGGCACACACAGAGAGTGGTGATCAAGGGCACAATGTCCACCTGGAGACCAGTACCAAGTGGCTCCCTCAGGGGTCAGTGCTGGCACCAGTGCTGTTTGACATCTTTGTCAGTGCCATGGACAGAGGAATCAGTGCAGCCTCAGCAAGTGTGCAGATGGCACCAAGCTGTGTGGCACAGTCGACTTGCTAGAGGGCAGGGATCCATCCAGAGGGACCTGGACAGGCTGGAGAGCTGTGCCCAGGCCAACCTCATGACATTCAACAAGGCCAAGTGCAAGGTCCTGCACCTGGGTAGGCACAATCCCAAGCACAACTCCAGGCTGGGTGGGGAATGGCTGAGAGCAGCCCTGAGAAACAGGCCCTGGGGGTCTGGGGTGATGAAAAGCTCAACATGAGGCTGCAGTGTGAGTGCAGCTGCAGTGCTGGGCTGCAGCAAGAGCAGTGTGGGCAGCAGGGCAAGGGAGGGGATTCTGCCCCTTTGCTCTGCTCTCCTCAGACCCCATCTGGAGTCCTGTGTGCAGTTCTGGAGCCCCCAGCACAGGAAGGACATGGAAGTGTTGGAGACAGTCCAGAGGAGTCCCAGTTCTGTTCTTTCCTCTCCTCCCCACTCCTGCCCAACCTTGCTCCAAACTGGGCAGTCGATGGCAAACTCCTTGCTTGCACCTGATGGGTGTTGGTCTCTTTCCAGAGAGGGTTCCAGATAGCTCAGCTGACAAACTCCCCGAGGTGGTGGAGCCTGCCCTGGCCTGTGCAGCACCCAAGGAAGAGGCCACAGCAGCTGAGGCAGCCCTAGGAGGTGAAGGTATGGGAGGTGGGAAATGGCCTCCTGGCAGCAGTGGGGAGGGGAGCACTGAGCTGTGCTCATCCTGATGCCAAGGCAAGATGCTAAGGCTGGTTCTACAGAGTCAGAGTGCTAGGGGTTGGGAGGAACCTCATCATCATCCAGCCCAACCACCATGCCAGAGAAGCGGCACCCAGGGCAGGGCACCCAGGAACACAGCCACACAGTGGGGTTGGAATCTCTGCAGAGATGGAGACTCCAGCACCTCTCTGGGCAGCCTGCTCCATGCTCTGCCACCCTGACAGTAAATAAGTTCCTCCTCCTGTTCAGATGGTACTTTCTGTGGTCAGGTTCTCCCCCTGTGTGTCCCTGCTCCCAGCAGCTTCATCAGCTGCTCAGATGTGTGCCCCCTGAGGAGGCAGCAGCTGACCTTATCTTAGCAGCAGCAGTGGGGTTGTGAGCTCCAGGTGTGCAGGTGGACTTGGTGATCTCAAAGGTCTCCTCCAACCTCCAGCAGTCCTCTGGTTTTATGGGACTGTCTCTGTGGATCTCCTCTGGCTGTGTGATGGTTTCCCTCCTCTACAGGCCTGCTGTGACAGAGGCACCCACCAGAGCCTTTGGTGGTGCTGAGGGCCTTGGGTTAGTGGTGCCCTTGGCAGTGCTGGATTGAGCTTGATGACCCTAAAAGCCTTTTCCAACGCTGATGTTGCCATGGCTCTGGGACTCCATGGAATGGCAGTGCTGCAAGCTTCAGGCTCCACTGGGTTGGTCTGGGGCAGGGAGGATCAGGGACCTCACTGCAGTTAGCTCTGGGAAGCTTCAGCCATAAAACCCTGCCTCTTCTTCCTCTGCATTTGGGCTGGAAAACGAGTGGGGGGAGACCATCATTTCCCTTCACATCTCACCCAACACCTTCAGAAGGAAATGTTAATTTCTGCTTCAGCCTGTCCTGCCACCTCCCAGGTGGCACAGTCTGCTGCTGGGGCTCCTCTATCCCTGCTGAGGCTCTGAGGTCCTGCTCTTGCTTCAGCGTTGGGCCTGATGGAGACTCATTCTCTTGCAGCACCAGCCCATGGCTCAGGACTCAGCCAACCTCCCTGCAGCATCTTCATGAAGGCAGTGGAATTCTTGCTGAGGGTCAATGCTGTCCAGGTCAGCTCAGTGAGGAGTGGAGAAGTGGGAATGAACATTTGGTTCTCTGTTCTGAAGAGCTGCTGGGCTTCAGAGGAACATAAATCTCTTCTGTGAGATGACTTCTTTGGTGGGTGGGTGCTGGAGCAGGCTGCCCAGAGAGGTTGTGGAGTGTCCTTGTGTGGAGAGCTTCCAAGGCCAGCTGGGCACTGTGCTTTCTGGGCAAGCTGCTGTGGCTGCCCTGCTTTGGCAGGGGGTTGGACTGGATGACCTCCAGAGGTCCCTTCCAGCCCCTCCATACTGGGCTCCATGCAGTCAGACAGCAGTGACTCAGTCCTCCTGCCAGCTCCTCCACGGGTGCCCACAGGTTGGTGCCTCTCCTCACCACCACACTCTGCTGTTCTCCCACAGCTGGTTCGCAGGGCTCTGGCCCACGAGCTTCTGAGCCTTCAGGGAGCTCCCTCCTGTGCCTACTACCTGGCCTTGGCCCAGACTTACTTGCTGAAGGAAGATCTGCCCAGGTGTGAGCAGAGTCTCTGCGAAGCCACGAGGATGGACTCCACTGTAAGTGTGGGAGTGCTCCTGGGCTGCTGCAGCAGGAGACAGGCCAAACAGCACAGCAAACCCTGAGAGCCTACAGCCTGTCCTGCAGCCCTGGGCTCAGCCTGCAGCAGCCCAGCAGGACAACCATAGCTGAAGAGCCACCTCAGGCTGTGGCTGCAGCACTGCCCTCCTCATTGCCCTCTCCACTGCTTGCCTTCTGCCACCTCCTCGCAGCCAGATGGCATTCCTGAGCCAGGGCTCCTCTGGCTGCTCTGATGCCTTTCCTGTTCTCCTTGGGACCTGTAGGTCCCCATCCCCTTGCCCTCTTGGGCGAGTCAGGTCCCTTCCACGGGGAGCAAGGCTGCTGCTCAGCAGAGGGGGAGGCCAGCTTGGGGCACTGGGTGGCAGGGAAGGCAGGAAGAAGCTGACACCTCTGGATGCTGTTTGCTCACCCAGGAAGCCTTGCACTGTGCAGGCCACCAGGCCAGGAAGGGCTGAAAGGGGCTCCCAGTGCTGGTGTTGTGCAGGCAGCCGATGGCTGTTTTTAATTCTATATTAACTCCTCCTCCCTGCTATAACCAAACACTGACCAGTTCCTCCCTGCTGCTGCTGCTCACAGGGTCTCTGCCCCTCTCCCAGGCCTCTCTCCCATCTCTGAGCCATGTCTCACTCTTGCATTTGTGTGTGCAGAATCCAATCGTTTGGTCTCAGAAGGGGCACCTGAGCTACCTGAGGAGGGAGTTTGGGAAGGCAAAGGAGTGCTATGAGCGCAGCATCAGCTTCCCGGGGGATGCTGAAGATGTGCACTTCATATGCCTGCGCCTGGGCTCCATCTACCTGCAGGAGAAAGAGGTGAGAAGCTAGCAGGAGCAGGGGGAGGGAACTGCACAGAGTGCCAGCAAGGTGAGGTGGGAAGGGACCTCTGGAGATCATCCAGTCCAACTCCCTGCCAAAGCAGGGCACCCACAGCAGCTTGGCCAGCAGCACAGTGCCCAACTGGCCTTGGAAGCTCTCCACACAAGGACACTCCACAGCCTCTCTGGGCAGCCTGCTCCAGGCCTCCAGCACCCTCATAACAAACAACTTTCTCCTCCTGCTCAGATGGAACTTCCTGGCTGCCACTTTGTGCCCCTTGCCCCTTGTCCTGGCCCTGGGCACCACTGACAAGAGTCTGGCCCCAGCCTCTTGCCACCACAGAGCTCCTTTATCTCTTGCTGGGCATTGCTCAGCTCCCCTCTGGAGCTGCTTTTCTGCAGGCTCTCAGCCCCAGGGCTCTCAGCCTTTGTTCCTCACAGAGCTGCCCCAGGCTTCTCAGCAGCTCTGCAGCCTCCCCTGGACTCTCTCCAGCAGTTTGGTATCTCTTGAACTGGGGAGCCCAGGGCTGGACCCAGGACTCCAGATGTGACCTCCTTAGGGCTGAGTAGAGGAAGAGAAGCTCCCTTGCCCGGCTGGCTACCCTCTTCTTCATGCCATCAGGACCCCATTGGTCTTCTTGGCCACAAAGGCACATTGCTGGCTCATGGGAAGTAGCTGTCCACCAGCATCTCAATGGAGCTGCTTCCCAGCAGGTACCCCCTCACCTGTTCCTCCCTTGCCACAAAGTCCTTAGCAGGCAATTCCAGACCTAGGAAACAAGAGAACATTATCTGTCACTATGGCCAAGATCTCCCAGCACTCCTCTTCCAGTGCTCAGCTCTCTCCATTATGGACCTGCTTCTTTCTGCCAGCTCCAAGTTGCAGTTGCAACATCTCTGGGTACTGCTGGGCCACTTTACCATCCTCATCCTCTGTTAAAGGGTCTAGAGCACAGATGTTGTGAGGAGTAGCTGAGGGAGCGGGGCAGGGATTGTGCCCTTGGACTGGGCACTGGGGAGGCCACAACTTGAGTCCTGGGTTCAGTTTTGTGCCCCTCACTCCCTGAAGGATGCTGAGTGCTAGAGCAGGGCCAGAGAAGGGCAACAGAGCTGAGGAAGGTTCTGGAGAGCAGGGCTGGGGAGGAGAAGCTGGTGTTGAGCAGGTGTTAGGGCTGTTGAGCGTGGTGAAGAGGAGGCTGAGGGCAGAGCTCGTTGCTCTCTGCAGCTCCCTGAGAGGAGGCTGCAGCGAGGTGGGGGTTGGGCTCTGCTCCCTAGGAACAAGGGACAGGAGGAGAGGAAACAGCCTCAAGTTACCCCAGGGGAGGTTCAGTTTAGCCATGAGGAACAATTTCTTCCACTTGAGGGTTGTCGAGGCTTGGCCCAGGCTGCCCAGGCTAGTGGTGGAGTCTCCATCCCTAGAGGGCTTCCAAACTGCGTAGCTGTTGTGCTGAAGGCATGGGTCAGTGGTGCCCTGGCAGGGCTGAGCTCAGAGTTGGACTGGAAGATCTGAAAGGCTTTTTCCAGCCTGAACAATGTTATGGCTCTGTCCTCATGATGGTCACTTCTCCAGCACTGCTTTGCCACCTGGCCCCACAGAGCCACCCAGTGGTGGCAGTGGGCAAGCTCTGAGGCCCCAGCAGAGCTGGGGAGCCACTCCGGAAGGGGGTNAGCGGGGGAGCCACTCCGGAAGGAGGTGTGTGTGTTTGGTGCAGGCCAGACCTGGCTGTGTCTCTCCCCGCAGTATGGCCGTGCCAAGCAGACCTACTTGCTCGCCTGCCAGACCTCTGCCTCCTGTCTCACCTGGCTAGGGGTGGGCATTGCCTGCTACAGGGTAAGTGCAGCTGCCTCCACCTGCCCTGGGCTTTGCCTCTGGGGCGTGCTGAGGTTGGGGCTGCTCTGCCAGCATCCCTTTCAGAGAACCACTGAATGCATTGGGTTGGAAGGGACCCTCCAAGGGCATCCCGTCCAAGCCCTGGAGGCAGCAGGGACACCTCCAGCCAGAGCAGGCTGCATGGGGACACATCCAGTCTGGCCTTGAATGTCTTCATGATGGCCTCAACCACCTCCCTGGGCAGCCTGTGCCAGTCTCTCCCCATCCTCACTGTGCAGAGCTTCCTCCTGGTGTCCAACCTAACTCTGCCCTGCTCCAGTTCCAAACCATTGCCCTCAGCCTGTCCCCACAGGCCCTTCTGAACAGTCCCTCCCAAGCCTGCCTGCAGGTCCCCTGCAGGTACTGAAATGCAGCTTTAAGGTCTGCCTGGAGCCTTCTCTTCTCCAAGTAGAACAGCCCCAACCCTCCCAGCCTGTGCCCACAGCAGAGGTTCTGCAGCCTCTGATCATCTTTGTGGCCTTCTCTGGACCCTCTCCATCAGCTCCAGGCCCCTCTTGTGCTGGGGGGGTCCCAGAGGTGGCCCCAGTCCTGCAGGTGAGGTCTCCCCAGAGCAGAGAGGCAGGATCCCTTCTCTCCATCTGCCCACAATACTTTGGATGCAGCCCAGGCTGTCCTTGGCCTTCTGTTGCCTGAAGTGAGGCCTGGCTGCCTGTGAACTTGTGTTGCTGAAGGCCACCAGATGCTGTGTGCTGTCACACTCCCAGCCTGGCACCCTGGCAGATGTCAGGTGACAGTTCCCCTGCACAGCTGCTCCCAGGAGCAGGGGAGCAGCAATCCCTCCCCTGCTCAGCCCACTGCTGGGCCTGCCAGCCCCTCCTTCCCCAACAGTGTCATCTGGGCCTGGGCTTTGCTCCCAGCGCTGGCCTGCCTGCACACGGCCTGCCTGTCACCAGAAAGGTATGTAGGAGGATGGCAGCAGAGAGGATGGCAGTTTTCCCTACACAGAGCAACCCAGCACCTCTGAAGGGCTGCCAAGGACACCCAGCCACAGCCACCAGCAGTGTGCTGTCTCCTGGAATCACAGGATCACAAATCATTGAGGCTGCAACAGAGCTCTGAAATCACCAAGTCCAGCCTGTAGCCTAACAGCACCACATCAGCTAAACCATGCCCCTAGGTGCCACATCCAAGCTGTCCTTAAACACCTCCCGGGATGGCAACTCCACCACCTCCCTTGGCAGCCCATTCCAGTGCCAACTCGCCCTCTTCATGAGGAAGTGCTTCCTAACATCCAGCCTAACCCTCCCCTGGCACAGCTTCAGACCATGCCCTCTTGTCCTTTCACAAGTTGCCTGGGAGCAGAGCCTGACCCTACCTGATTACAACTTCCTTTTGGGTAGTTGCAGAGAGTAAGGTCCCCTCTAAGTCTCCTCACCTCATGAGGTTCCTCCATCAGAGTTTGGCTGAGGGAAGCAAACAGAAGGAAGTTGAACTTCTACTGCCTCCTTGGCCAAATGTCCACCTCCTGGGGTGCTGTGGGCTTGGCACCAGAGAGCTGAATGATGGCCTCGGGAGCTGGCTGGAGCTCCCCAGGCATTGGCTACCTTTGTCTCCTGGGCATCAAGCAGAGAGTCATGTTTGAATCCTCATCCCTGGAGATGTTTAAAAGCTGTGTAGATGTGGTGTGAGAGATGTAGATGTGCCATGAGTTAGCCCCAGCCTTATCAGAGTTAGAGACTGCTTGGACTGGGTGATCTCAAAGGGCTTTGCCAGGTAAAACGATCTTGTGACCCCAGAGGATGTAAACACAGCCTGTGCTCCCAGGAGGGTCAGGAGTCAGCAGGCAGAGCTCCATTCTCATAGAGCTCTATGGGTGCTGGCACTGGTTGCTTCTGCCCCACAATCTCCCTGCAGCTCTGTCAGGGAAGCCCTGCTGGATGCTTTCATTGTAGCAATTTCTTTGGCTGTTAGCTGCTTGGTCAGTCCTGGAGCCCTTTCTGCCATGTCTCTCCTTCTCTCTCACTCAAGCTGGAGGAGATGGTGGAAGCAGAAGATGCTCTCTCTGAAGCCAATGCCCTAAATAATGCCAATGCTGAAGTCTGGGGGTATCTCACCCTCATCTGCCTGCGAGTGAGTACCCAGCCAGCCTGCCAGAGCCTGGGGGAGCTCTCAGCATGTCCTTCCTCACTGCCTGGCATCACCCCATGCTCTCACTCCCCTGGGGCAGCTCCTTTGTGCTGAGCTTTCCCACCCCACTGAGAACTTGCATGTTTGCTGCGGGGTGGTTTTCTCACCAGCAGATCTTGCGTTGTTTCCGCAGGGCGGCCGGGAGCTGGAGGCAGAGCAGTGCTACAAATACACCATCAAGGTTTGTGTCTGTGTAGTGCTGGGGCAGGGCAGAGGCTGCCAGTGAGTGGGAAGGGAAATGGCCCAGAGTGGCCCCTTTTAACCTGCAAGTTCACTTTGATGATGTGGCATAGAAGAAGTGAGGTTTTACAGCCAAGTGCCCAAGGCCACCAACAGCCTGGCCTGGATCAGCAATGGTGTGGCCAGCAGGAGGAGGGCAGGGATTCTCCCTGTACTCAGCACTGTTGAAGCTGCACCTCAAATCCTGGGTTCAGTTCTGGGCCACTCACTCCCAGAAGGGCATTGCGGAGCTGGAGCAGATCCAGAGAAGGGTGACAAAGATGGGGAAGGGTCTGCAGAAGAGGGCTGGGGAGGAGCAGCTGAGGGAGCTGGGGATGTTGAGCCTGGAGAAGAGGAGGCTGAGGGCAGAGCTCATTGCTCCCTGCAGCTCCCTGAGAGGAGGCTGCAGCCAGGTGGGGGTTGGGCTCTGCTCCCAAGGAACAAGTGACAGGACAGGAAGAAATAGCCGCAGGTTGCCCCAAGGGAGGTCCAGATTGGCCAGGAGGAACAATTTCTTCCCCGTGAAGAAATTGTTGTCCAGGTCTGGCTCAGGCTGCGCAGGGCAGTGCTGGGAGGGGTTTCAGAGCTGTGTAGCTGTGCTGAGGGCCATGGTTTGGTGGTGTACTGGCGGTGCTGGGGTGTGGATCGGACTCGATAGTAAAGGTCTCTTCTGGCCTAAACGATTCCGTGATTGCACATGAAGATGTGGTGCGGGAAAAGCTGTCCTTTAGGAGCTCTTGGCCTTGCCGCTTGTCTCCCGTCGGTTTCCCAGCTCTTCGCCAGTAGCGGCAGAGCGAGGCCATGGCAGCATCTGGTCCCGGGGTGCCGGCGGAGGTCTGTGGCTCGCAGTCCCCAGTCCTGCAGCTGTGAGGAGGCTGGGAGTGTGTGGCCAGCCCTGGCCTTGTCTGACGCCCCCTTCCTCTCTCCCTCTTCCCCTCCTCTCTGCAGTTGGGCCTGAGTAACGACACGCTCCTGCGGGAGATCCATTACGCGCAGTACCGGCTCGGTTTCGGCAATCCGGCCTTCTGAGCCCCGCGTTTCCCGGGGCAGCTGCGCCGATCCTCTGAGCCCCGTGGGCCCCGGGCAGGCGACCGCGACTCCGCCATTCCTTGTTCTGCTCCGCCTTTCAGATAAACTGCCCGCGCCTCCAGGCCTCGTCTCGGCCGCTGCCGCGATCAGCCGGGGAGCCGGGATCGGGCGGAGCTGGCGGGACGGTAGCGGCCGAG
>VWYK01117139.1:617-15387 GCA_013399775.1 Semnornis frantzii | reverse complement strand
AGTGTTACCAGTCTTTTTCCTTTATCTGAAATTTAATAATAAAAAAATGTGCACACAAATTAGGGATAGGCATATTAGTACAGGACTCTAGTAAAAAAGAAATCTTTTCCAAGATTCTCCTGCTAATTCTAACTCCTTTAGAAAGGTATTTGCTTAAAATAACTGTCATCTTACACTCCTTGCATTGGAAGGATCACAACCTATTACAATACAGAGACTAATAATAGCTTTTCTATACTGACTATGTTACAAATTGCTAAACATCTTTGATTTCCTGGTTTGATAACAGGATGGATGGGACTTTCTTTTTTTAAGCTCTGCTAACCCAAGCCACAGTGAGAATCCATCCCTCTTGTGGAGGCTGTCAGATGATTGCTTTCAGTACTGCAAACCACAGTGTATTTGAAAGATGTTTCAGGAGCTGCTGCAACATTTGGTGCAGACCTCAGGAAGTTCACAAAGTAGCAGAGCAGGTGCTTTCTGCTGCAGGTACACTGAGCTTAGACATCTTTGTAAGAAATGGCTCAAGCTAACAGTGCTAAGTTATATATTTACATACAGAGTGCTGCTCTTACTGTTTCAGGTGGTTGCCAGTGGCTTCCACCTGGCACTGGTTTCTACAGGCTGTGAGACAGGCAAGTAGAAAGCATGATCATAGTGGGGCAAGAAACACTGTGCTAAACCAGCTTGCCTGTGCACATAGGGAACAGTACCAGTGCTAAGGAAACTTTTTCATGGCTTTACCTGAAGTAATGCCATTGAAGATCATGCATGCAAGGTGTAATGGAGAGGAAATTAATTGATTGTGAGATGGTATTTTCAGAATTAATACTGTTTATTGGTATTTAAAAATCTCACCACCCTCGATCACCAATTTTTGATAATGATTAGGTTTTTCTGCAGTGGTCATGGAAACATTATACAAATAGTAATACAATCTAGAAATAACTTGCAATAATATATAAATATTAATTGAACTAGAAGAGAAGGTTCTTGCAGTCAATCTACTGCTTGCAGTTGACTATGCTGACTGTCCACTAGATGGACTCAAGAAGCTCCTTTCTGCTTATGGCAGAAGGCAGTTGGTGAATTATAAGAGGCTTTAGGTATTTACTCACAAATATTAATCTCCCCACTCGCAGGGCTAGCTACAGCTTCAGACAGTACCCAGCCACTTTCAGGGAATTCTGTTACTGTCTCGTCAGCCACTGAGACTTCTGATTCTTCCCAGACTTCCCAGGGTGCTGGTGAAAGGAGGCAGACAATCTCTGACCTGGTCCTGGCTCTTCTGGATGATCTGTTTATCTCCAGGACATCCTGTCCTGGCAGGAGGCTTTCAGGTGTAGGCAGGGTGTCTTGCCATGTGCAGTCTCAGCACGATGTCATGCTGCCTATGCAGGTCTATCACATGGCGGCATTTAGAGCCTGTTCCTGGTAAACTCAAGGCTTGCCAGAAGCAGAGAGCAATGGCAGCAGCAAGGACAAATACAACAGCAGAGCAAGTTGTGTTACCTGCTCATCTCTTTTTATCAATACAACATGAGACTAACAGGCCTTTGGACATAGAATAGCCAATTAGAATGGCAGTTAGCCAAGCTTGACCATATTAGGTGAAGCCATAGGCTTGCTTTACCCAAATTTGAGAAAAACATTGGCTTTGCACAAGGTAGGCACAAGCTAAGTGTGTGTTCCTAGTTTACCACAGGAGCAAAGCAAGTCTGGGCAGGCCAGAGCCCTTAGACTCAGTGGCTCCAGGTCCTTTGTCCTCTTTCCCACTGTTGCTTCTCCCCAAAACAGGAGGGGAAGCAAAAGAACATGCCTGGGCAAACCAGGACATGTATAAACCTATTTGGGTCTGTTTAGGCCTACCACAACACAAGGGTGCAGTGTGTGAGATCAATTTAAGCTTGAACATGAGCTGTACCTTGGATTGAAATCCGCTATATATGGAGTCCCAGTAATAATGTAAGTACACCTAAATAGTAGTTGTGGTAGTAAGTACTTTGGCTTATAAACATACATATGCATAAATGTATTTTCATTAAAACCCTAGTCCTACTATGAAACCTGATTAGAACTTACTTTATCTGTAGAATAAAGGAGGATGTCACAGAAGCTGATGGCAGGAAAGAGCTTGGACTTGGAACCCATCATCTTTCTGCAGGTCTTTCAGCATTTCCATATGTTGATGTTTGATGCAGTTGTGTTTTGTTCCATTTCAGTAATTTGCTGGCCAACTCCTTTAATTGTAACTGCCATTTGGCCTGGCTGGGAAAATGGTTGAGGAAGAAGAGAATTGTCAGTGGAAATCCACGCTGCTTGAAACCATTTTTCTTAAAGGATATTCCAATCCAAGATGTAGATATCCAGGACTTCACCTGCGAAGGTAAGAAAATCCATCTCATTTTGGCTTTTCTGATAATGTTGGCACCTCTGTGTGGTCCTCTTCATATCAAGCAACATTGCATGGTAAACATTTTGGCTTAGTGATGAGGAGGATGCTGAAGAGCGTTGTTCCCTGTCAGGGGTCTATCTTTCGTTCTCGATTTCCAGTTCCTGAATTTCCACTATCTGTGCCTAAATACACGAGCTGATTTATTAGAGACAATTGCTCTGTTTTTTGTAATCTTAGTGCAACCCTGTCACTTTCTCCTAATTCTTTATTCATACACTTAGTTATGATTCTGAAGCCAGTGGCAACATTGCTTGCTTGGAAAGTCTTCCTCATTTAGATACTGTTCAGTTTTACCATGAGGGAAATAAAAAAATGCAGATATTATTTGAAATGACTCAGTGATGCTTTGCTAGGTCCATACAGGTTTTTGAAAAGATATCCTGACATTTGTTTCATTCTCCAGGTAGTTCTTTGTCTTCTGATCAAGCAGATTTTTGTGGAAAATAGCTAGGAAAAAAACTTGACTGATGAATGCATTACTAACTTGACTTGTAGGCTGCAACTGCCTGTTGAGAGCAGATATGCTGGAGCTGCAGTTAGTCATACCCCTAAAGAGACCAGAGAAGTGATAGAAGTTTCCTACTTAGAGTAGGAATTAATTCCTATTCTAGTCAAGCAATCTGGCAGCAGGCCCAGGTGCTTGGGCTCAGAGCTCAAGGGACCCACATTTAGTCATTAAAGAATCATTTGCTTTTAGTTTGGGAGGGGGAAAAAAAGTCTTGGTCCACAAAATGCCATTCCATGTTTGAGAGCTTTCTGTATCATACTGTCACACAGACAGCTTGGGTGAATGGTTGCAGGGTGCTAAACATATAATATAGACAAAAACCGAATGTACTGAGGAAACATGCTCGTTGTGCAGGTTTATGGAAGCCTTAGAGTTTTGTTTCCAGTCATTAAACCTATTAAGCTCAACTGGGGAGAAAAAGAAAAAAAAAAATCTTCCCTGTTCTGCAGACTGGTGGTGCTTTTCCAGCCCTCTGAATACAAAAGACTCCCTCCCTGCCCATACATTTGTGGGTAATTCTGTTATCTTGTATCAGGACTTCCAGTCTTGTTCTTTAATCTCAAAACTCATGGGTGCACCCAGCAGCGAGAAGACAGAAACAGATCTGTCTCAATTAGTCCTTGCATCAGTTTTAAAGGGAAAAAAACAAGGCAGCAGATAATGACAGCTGGCTGTGTGCTCAGGGAGGGCAGCGCTGTGTCTCCGTGCTGGCCAGCTCAGACTGCCTGCACTCACAAACAGTTGCATGGTTCCTCTCACTGTCATTTAGAGAATGTGCCACTAAGTGTTTCCTTTTATATACATAGGGATACTGTAGCATGCCTGTGCCTTATGTTTTGCAAAGCCTGTTGCTTTTGGGAAAAATCCATGCTTTAATGTTCTGAACTTCAAAGAGTTGGTTTCTTCTGCAGAAACCCTATTGTTCTTCAATTACAAGATTTAATCTGCTGTTTATGAACCTTTGAAAGCATTTTTGGAGAAAGTAGATATTTTTATGTGTGCACAGATGGATCACCAGCAGTTGGAAGTATGCTGCTCAGTTTGTTGTTTGCCTGGTTATCCTTGTCAAAAAACAATGAGGTTTTGCAGTTCAGATGATAAATGAAGTGCAACGATGACTTTAAAAGTAAAAAAATTAACATCTAAGAGCTGAATTTGAAAAATAAAAAAGTCTTCTGAAAGCAGAGTAGACCGCAAAAATCACATCTAGATGAATTTAAGGGCAATGTTCTGGTCAGGTTCTTCATTTCAACCAGTAGATTGGGGATGGAAGAAGGATTTGGGATTCACATAACTGATTTTAGTGTAATTCACAAAATCATAGTGAAGCAACTACTCCTTAAAAAAAATAGTTATTTTAAAATACCGCCATTTGTTTTTGAACTGTTGTTCATGTTGTATAAAGAACCTGTATGGAGCATTGGATCTATTCTAATATTGTGATGGTTACCATGGATTCGGGGATATCCCTCCTTGGTCCTTTTAAGCAGTCATCTTCAGAATGCATGACTTTGGGCTGTAAAGCTGACTTCCTAATACTTGATTTCTCTCCCTCTGCAGGTAATGATGAAAGCAGCTGCTTGCTTTCACCTCCTTGTCCTTCCCAGTGTACCTGTGTGGACTCAGTGGTACGTTGCAGCAACAAAGGGCTGCGGATGTTGCCCAAAGGAATTCCCAAAGACGTGACTGAGCTGTAAGTTACCTTTTACACAGCTCCCTTCATGAAAAGTACATTAAATTACATCATAGGGAGGCTTTGTAGGTCCTTGGGGGGGTTGCCTTTGACTTTAGCAACTCCTGTTCTGTGCTTTGGTGCTTTCCATATGTTTCGACTGTTGCTTTTATACCTGTTTGTCCCTTGACCAAATGCATTGCTCCATAATGGGAACAGAAGCTTATCTGTCTTTATACCCATTAATTCTCTATGTAAAGAACAAATGTGTATATTAGTATCAACTAATCCTGCAGTGCTTCTGAGAAGCCTGAGCTTACAACAGGCAGTCTGAAAGGATGATGAAAATATGTTCCTGACTTACACAGCTGAGAGCTAATTATCCTCCAAGGAGATAAAAAAAAATAAAGAAAAAAATAAAAGAAAGGCAGTGGTGAAATAAACAATGAGTTATTTTCTCCAAACCTCATGAAATGGCTAAAATAACAGATAATTAGATTAAAATGTAAAGTAAATTCTTCCTAGTTGAAAACCATTTTTTAAGTCATCTTTTCATCTTACCCCTTACTATGACTTTATATTGGATTTTGGTTCTTCCCATGGAAAGAAAATTCACTGGTGGAACTGCCTGGCTTAAATAGTTGGGAATAGGAAAAGTAAGCTTTTCTCCTTTAGGTCCTTAGTCAGATATATCCCAAGTGAGTCATTACTGCAAACTGTTACTAACTCATCAACATTTCTTTGCAAAAGTAATTGGTTGAGTTTGTTGGTATGTTCAGTGAATTTTGTAATGAATTAACATCTGAATCTGTTCATTTTGAGAACCTAGTACTACTTTTACTATTTGGGAAGAAGTCAGCTGATGAATGAGTTATGTAGCTTTTTACACCCTTCACAGTGGGTTGGGGCTGTAGTCAAATACAAGGCTTTGTTGCTGAATGAGGTGA
This sequence comes from Semnornis frantzii, assembly GCA_013399775.1. NCBI lineage: Eukaryota > Metazoa > Chordata > Aves > Piciformes > Ramphastidae > Semnornis > Semnornis frantzii. The sequence goes on along the minus strand of VWYK01117139.1, from coordinate 9,805 downwards.
AAGTACATAGTATGTACTGAAAGTACATAGAATCATGGAATGGAGTAGGTTGGAAGATACCTGAGAGATCATCTACTCCAACCTCCCTGCCATGGGCAGGGACGCTCTCAACTAGACTCAGCTGCTTAAGGCCTCATTCAACCTGCCTTTGGACAGCTCCAGGAAGGAGGCATCCACAACCTCCCTGGGCAACCTGTTCAAGAGTCTCACCACTCTTGTACTGAAGAACGCAGTGGTAAAATCTCTGCTCTGTTCTTGTTCAGGTTTCATTGCATACAAATATGAGTTGCCCAAATATGGTCTCATGGCTGTTACTTTGATTTCCACTGCCACACTGAAGAATTTTTATGCTTAAATTTTGCACATTGAGCTTTACTGATACTATTTGATATGCTGACGATGTAACGTTTGCAGGAAAGAGATAAATTAATCTCACGTTCTTGAAAAGTGCTATATTTTCTTAAGCTGTTTCTTGGCAAATGAGGCAATAACCTGGAACTGAGCAGTTTGAATTCATAGGAGTTTATGTGACTGTCTTCTTCAGTAGGAGCCTTTTGGCTGTGCAAGCCTCTACTTTGGCTTTCTGCTTTCAATCCAGAAATGTGTCAGCAGAACATAATCAGCCATGGACTGTCTCTGAATATTTCATATACTGCAAATATAACCTTGAATCTGCCCCAGCTGTCTCAAAATTCAATACTGATCTCACTCTCCTCTTATTTTGCTCTCACAAATAAGAGCTCCATGTTTGTGTCTCTTCCAATAGATGGGCTGCAGGTACTGAAATGAAAAATTTCATGTGTTTGTGGAAACTGTGAGAAGAAGGAAATTTAAAAAAAAAAAGAAAAAAAAAACTTAAAAATCAACCTTATTTGTCTTCCTTCAGCTTGAGATAAAGATGTTGCCCCATGATCTAGAAGGGACCATATCATCTAAGTCCGAAATTGCTAGTGTGGTTTTAAGAGTTTTTATTGCTTTGTGTTTGAGAATTATGATTGCTACTGTGACAAACAGCATCTCTCGTGGAACCCAACCTCTTGCCTTGTTTTGAGAACAGCTAAAACTTGGCAGAGAGATCTTAACAGCTTTCTGGGCACAGAGTGAAAGAGATCTATCTTCAGTCTATTTACACTCCTCACACCAAAATACCTTCATTTCCCTAACACAGTCCTGGATCCCATGAATGGTATCCGAAGGCAGGAGTAACTTCTAAAAGCTGTTCTCTGTGGTAGTAATGGATCTCTGTTTAGCACTTGAAACAAAGAAGCATAAAAGTTAACTACCACAGAAGATATCGATGCTTTTGCATGGCTAGGGAGAGCCCCAGCACTCTTCAGGGCAGAGATCCATTCACCTTTCACACTGGTATAGTGGTCACAGATGCTCAGAGGTCAAAATCTCTTACGTGACCAAAACCCATGCTGACTTTTGCCCTTTCCATACTCATGTCAGTGACCTCTGGGTAGTGTCTCTGTGCTCCACCAGGCACTTGCACAAACCCACAATGACTAAGCACAGAAGTTATGCCAAGAAGCACAAAGGTGTAAAAAGCCTCATGGCCTGGTAGCCCACAGCTCGCTCTCTGAGGGAGGCCTGAATGGTGATACGGTGCAGGGGAGCATTTTACTAGGATTTTTATGAATGTATCATTTATACACTTCCATTTGCAAACTCCCACTTGTGATAGATTCATTTACAGGGCATGTTAGCTGCAGTGCATTTTATTAACTGCAGCGTGGCTTAAGAACAACTGCCGTGTATCCATCTAAACCAGTCTTTAATGACTGAATATGGTCTTCTCAGAAGTTCTTTTAAATTCTTTTAGAGGTCTTCAAATAGTCTTAAACTGGGAATTCTTTTATTGTAACAGATATTAAGCAACAATATACAAAAATGATCATAGGTCTTGCACAGGCACATAGGGGAAATGTTCATGTTTTCTTGGGTCACATTTTGTTTCATGGTGGACTGGAGATACAGACTTTCTCCTTCCAACTTTCTTCTGGAGTTCCTGTTTTGGATGTGCATATAGATAAAACGTGTGAAAACCGTTTTCTCCTTCATATATAGAGACAGGAGACATCTCTGTCTTTGCTTTGTACCACCTTTGGGAAGAAAGGTTATCTTGGCAGGGAAGTCTTCGATCTACAATAGAGTTGAAAAGATCACTAAGTCTCCTGGCTTTTGAGAGGGATGACGATGCAAGAAATTTGCTTCCCAGCTATTCCTTCAGAAAACCTCGTCATCATGGGCAAGCCTTCTTTTAGCTTCTTGGGAATAGGGATATATTATGTTGTTTCTTACAAATTCCTCTGCTGTATATTTATATACTGACTGCATTTTTTCCCACCATTTGCTTAATCTGAAAAGAAGCTTTGGGTTTTTTGAACATACTCAATTTCTGAGTCCAGATGTTCAGAAGTAAAATGTTCATGCAATGAGCTAGTTTGGGACTTAACCTCACTGCTGCTTAGTGTTTTGGGCTTTTTTTTTTTTTTTTTCCCCTCCAAAATCTGTTTGAACTAAGTTTCCCATGCTTTTTTTCCCTTTTACATATTACCTCAATGTGTGAACACTTCTTTTTTCTTTCTTTTTTCTTTTCTTTCACAAAAGTATAGTCTATTTCTAATAAACTCTTATCTGACAGCATCCAGCTGCTTTTATGGATCTACAGCAAATAATATTTTGCACTGGGGAAAATCATTGGCAGCAGTTATGTGGATGACGTGTGCATAAGCTGTAACATAATGAGCACGGTGTATTCTGGAATAAATAGGAAATCCTCATGTCATCTCTAGACTCCAAATGTTCTCGTGGCACAGCTATATCATTATAGAATCATAGAATGGCTTGTGTTGGAAGAGCTATCAGAGATCATCTGCTCCAACCTCCCTGCCATGGGCAGGGATGCTCTCAACCAGATTTGGGCTCATCCAGCCTGGCTTTGAACACTGCCAGGGAGAAGGCATCCACAACCTCCCTGGGCAACCTGTTCCAGAGTCTCACCATCCTCATACTGAAGAAATTCTTCCTAAAATCCATCCTAAAACTAATTTTCCTTAGCTTCAAACCATTCCCCCTTGTCCTGTTGCTACACACCCTTACAAAAAGTCCCTCTCCAGCCTTCCTGTAGGATTACTTCAGGTATTGGAAGGCAGCTTTAAGGTCCCCCCGGGCTCCTCTCTTGCCTAGGCTGAACAACTACAGCCCCATCAGCCTATCCTGATACTAGAGGTGGTCCAGCCTTTGGATCATCTTTGTGGTCCTCCTCTGGACTTACTCCAGCAGCTCTGTGTCCTTCTTATGACAGGGACATCAGAACTGGACCGGTGTTTATACATGATAGCACTGATGGGATTGTTAGGAAAACCTGCATCTGTATGTCATTGTTAGTGATTATTTTTCTTTCCAATTATATTAATACATGTTAGTATTTGCATTACCTTTGCCATTTCTCTTTTGTCATCACAAACCTTGGCCAATGGTTTTTATTCTTTAGCCTGCAAGCTCAGTCAAGTTTTCACAAGTGGCAGACCTGTTTCCTAGCAAAGGAATCCCACTAAGCTGTCTTTTAGGCCTTTGTTCCCCATCTCTATTTTTTTTCCAGTTGCTGCCTCGGCCTTAGCATGACACCTTTATTCAACTGAATCTGCAGTTACCATGTTGATTTTGACAATTGCTTCCCATACATCCGTTGCCACATTTACTTGGAGGTGTTTATCATCAGTCTAAACCTTCCTTTCCATCTCCCAAGGCACTCATGATTTCTCTTAACTTGTGACTAAAAATAGTGGCTGTACCTGGGCCATGCAAATTGTTGCAATAAATATACTCCAAGCAGTTGGTTATGACACGTGCAGAGTATTGTAACAATTTAGTGCCATTTTTTAGTATGTCTGTATTGCTGCTGGATCAAAGGGATAATTCTGAAGTGAGATATCTGATAAAAATCATCTACTCAGGAATGCAAATGCTTTTGCTTGTCAGACTGTCTGCTCTGCACTGTTTTATACACTGACCCTTAGCAGAGGGTGTCTGCAAAAAACAATGAATTTGCCCTTGATAATAAAGGAGAGAAAACAATTTAGTTCAAAGTTTAGGCTTACATGGTCGTGTATCATAAAAGTTTTTACAGCCTGCTTAATTCACTATGGAGGAAAATTCTTCCATTGAAAGAATGGATGGTTCTTTTGAGGAATAGTGTAGTTCCAGATGAAATAGAGGGCTTGAATCTGCACATCACAGCAGATAGTTTAGAAAAAGCAGTATCAAGACTGTCAAATAATAAATTCGGTGACTCATGAAGTTTAAGTACATATCAGAAAGCTGACTTCAACACTAAACTAAAGGCAGGTTTAGCTTTGGGACCTTCCCTTTTCTGTCAAGCACAGCCATGTTTCTGTGTCAGACCTGTAGGCTGTGGTCTGGCGTACAAATGCAGCAACATCCTGAGTCCTAATCTGCCAAAACTTAGGAAGGTACAAGATCCAGATTTGTACCTAGATCCATACTTGAATTTTGTTTATTCTCAAGAACGTGTAATTGAATCTCTTAAAATTGATGCCTTACAGTGCTTTCATCTTTCAGAGCCCAATTCTCTTCTAGACCACCACCTTTAGGAAACTAAACTTGCCTCAGTGTTTTAGGATATTTGGTATCTGCATTAAAAGATTCAAACTAAATTTTAGAGTTGTCTAGCATTGTCCTTTTTTGTAATGTAACATTCTATATTAAATACTTAAGGAAATTAAAGACTTTGTGTCAATTACTGCCTGAGAATTGATTTCTCTCTCCAGCTTCTTCTCCTAGTGCAGATTGCTGTTGCAAGCTTGACTTTAGGGCTGAATAGACATTTCAGCACAAAAAGGGTTCCAAGCGATTCAAATCGTTACATGATGCTTTGGCACCTTGTGCTGCTTGTATCACCTCCAATCCATGTGGTTTCAGTATAAAAATAGATATGCTGGAAAAAGAACAGCTGTCATCTTTTATGCATAGTTTTCATTTTTTTATGTACGATGTTAGTGTGTGTGAAAGGTGCTGGATGAGCCCCAGGGCTGCTAGCCTGTGGGAGCCAGTGCAGGGGGTGCAAGCATGGAGCAAGGCATGGCTGTGCCCCACAGTGCTGCCCATCCTGGCCCAACAAATACCTACCTCTCAGCAGCACTTGGTCATGGTTTATAAGAAGCCTTTCCTGGTAGGCAGTTGGTAAAGTTTTAGGAGAGCATGAACATGTGGTTTTGGTGGTTTGATTTTTAGGTGTTTTTTTCAGTTTTGGCACTGGTAGCTTCTTGTTGGTTACAGGTCATTACTGAGACTTCAGCATTCCCAGTAGCAGCACTCATTTCCAGTCTGATATGGGTTTAAACTGGCAGAGGGGAGATTTAGACTGGATGTTAGGAAGAAGTTCTTTACAGTGAGGGTGGTGAGCCACTGGCACAGGTTGCCCAGGGAGGTTGTGGCTGCTGCCTCCCTGGAGTTGTTCAAGACCAGGTTTTACGAGGCCTTGAGTGACCTGTGCTAGTGGGAGGTGTCCCTGCCTATGGCAGGGGATTGGAACTAGATGATCCTTGAGGTCCCTTCCAACCTTACCATTCTATGATTCTATCATTTACGCTGTAGAATTAGGAAGTAAAATTTCTGGATACTAGTCTGTGTGTCTGTATTAAGGCAGCTAACACCCACTCTTGACTCTGACTGTACTTAATAACTTGACTCTGAGCATTAAAATTAGACATACTTTTTTTCATTCATGCCACAGTTTATTTGCATACCAGATGCCATGTACAGCATCTTCCTTTGGCTAAGGATAGAATAGAATGAAAACTACAATCTTCATTCCACATCATTCAGTTATGGCTTGTTTTGTTTTGTTTGGACAGGATGGCTGTGGCTTCATCCAACTTTTTTTTTTTTTAATTTGTATTTCCGTATATAGAAATACACAGAATTTTGTAACTGTGCTCTGTCCCTTCATCCTCAGGAGTGCTTCTTACTCACTATGTCCAGCTTCCAACCCTCCTGCAGCCCCCACGCATCATCTTCAGCCTAGCAAGGTGCAGAGCTGCTGTCCCTACATCCTCTCTGTGTTCTGACAGAGGCCTTGCCGATGGTGGGCAGCAGCTCATCCTCAGCAATTGGTTTCTTCAAACACTGCATCTCAGAACCTCCTGATTCTTGGCATGCTCTGGATATTTTGAGTTAATTGCACTTAAGTATGCATTCAAAATGAATGCTTTTTGATTAGAAAACACTGCCATTCTTTGTATGATGTGGTGAAATGTTTAACAATGGGGAACTGTTCTTCTGCATGCATGGAAAGTATATTAGCAGTAATTTTTCAGTGTAAAATTGTGTTCAGAAATTATACCACCAGTACAAGTATTGCAGCTTTGTGCTAACACGTTCATATAACCATCAAATTGCTTGCAATACCTATCTAAAACTACTCAAGGCTGATCTTCTGCAGGCATTTAACTCCAGGGGTCGGCACATCTATGTTAGTCTGAGTAACGAAGCACTGGATTTAAATGTGCACCTTCAACTTTTGATTGATCCAGGAAGCAAAACAGAGGGTAAAAACGTTGGCTTAACATCAGCAGTTTGCTTACATTGCATATTGTTTCATATTGGATCAACAAGAGAACATCCCAAAAATATATTTCTGAATGTTTTGATGCTTTGCAAGAGGCAAGTGTCCTTTCCTGAAGGAAATCATATAGCTTCCAAATACATAATACATGACCTGCTTTTCATTTCCTTTGGAAATCCTTTAGATTTTACATTTGGAATAAAGAGTGGAACTCAACCTACCCCCACGCATGGGTTCAAGATTTGCAGCTTTTTGGGATGAAAGAGAAGGTGCAGGCTCCCAGTGGCTTGCTGCGTCCCCCAATGACTTTGCCCTGTTTAAGCAGTCACATATGTGGTTAGATTCTGGGGTCATTTATGTAACAATTTATGGTGTGAATTCACCAAGGAACTCTGTTTTCAAAATGATTTGCAACAAATCTAGTCAGAGTGAAGCAAGTGACTTTCCACTTGCTGAATATGAATATCCATGGGAGGTGTAAATGTGGTCTAACTAACCCATGGTCTGGTTTGTGATCGTTGTGTCGGCAGAGTAGCTGGCACTGCTTTGTGAGAGTTGCTGACTGTGCAACACTCTTGCTTGTGACCTTTGTGAATGAAATAAATGTGCTCAAGAGGGGCCTTTTCATTAACACAGGATTTACTTCTGCTTAAAAATTCTAAAGCCAGTACTCCTGCATGTCCAGCCTGCAGGAGCTAGGTCAGCCCCACTGCACGCTCCAAACTGTGCCTTAATGGGATCCTTGTGAGCAGGCAGAATGGATAACCATCAGGCTGGGATAGTTAGTTGGAGCAGTTCAGTTGAAAAGAGAACTGAAGCTGCCAAAAATAGTGTGAGGGCATTTTATTATCACAGAATGGCTTAGGGTTGGGAGGGACCTTAGAGATCATCTTATTCCAACCAAGGGCAGGGATGCCTCTCCACTAGACTCAGCTGCTAACCTGGCCTTGAGCATCCCCAAGGAGAAGACATCCATGACCTCCCTAGGCAGCCTGTTTCAGAGTTCCACCAGCCTTGTACTGAAGAACTACTTCCTAAGATCCAATCTAAACCTACTCTCCCTCAGCTTAAAACCTTTCCCCTTTGATTTATGCTGGGATATAAGGGGAAATAAAAAGGCAACAGCTACAAATGTATTATATAAGAGATTCTGTTATAGATTTTATTTTAAAATTACATAAAAATAAAGTTTGTGGTTTTTTTTTTTTTACCTCTATCTTGTTAGATTTATTGTGGAGTGAGAACATATAGCACAGTAATAATCCATTATTACTGTGACTCGTTATAGTAAATGCAAAATAAGGAGGTCTGTTGCCAAGGAAAAGGAAATAGTACGTGTGGGATAAAAATTCTTCACATGATTATCAGATATTTTCAGCAACAGAGGCAGCACACAAAGTGTTCTGGTGTCAGTGGGCTGCATTTCCTGACTACACTCGATTGTCTTTCAGAACATAGCACATCAATTGCAGTGCCTTGTGTCTACCTTAGGAAAAATCCCCCAAAGTACCTTGTAAGTAAAGTACACAGTGCATTCTGAGCAGGTTGGATTTGTATCCCAGCTGTATATGGCTTCTAGGAGATATCTGTAGGACCACCTTGACAACATCATGGCACCGTAGTGCTCTGTTTTCACTGAATCCTTATTGCTTTGGTATCTTCCAGCAATGCAGTGTCACCCCCAAGTCAAGGTTAAGGAAAAGAACTCCAGCTTCATTGTTCTAGTAATAAACAGGAAAAGCTTCACATGACATGACCATCACAGGTCAACCGTGGTGGTTGGAGTACTCATGCTCTCTCTGGGCAAGCTTTTGGAAAGTGTTATACTCGTTATGGGGTTTTCCCTTGGTTGTGTATTGGTCACATTTCTTCTGTGCAGAAAAAACTGCTAATTTGGGCACTACACACCTGTATGAGAATGCAGGATTACCCCAAAAGGCCACGCTGTGCACTTGTCTGTATAGACACATTCTGTAGAGTCCCAAACAGCTTCTGCTTGCAGGAGGAGCCTGTATTCAGAGAGAACTTGGACTTTGTTCTTCTATCTGTAGGAAGTTTTCCTCCCATACGAGTGTGCTTTGAAAAGGCAAGGTAAGGAGGGTGCATATGCCATACTAGGCATTATTGTACTGGATGTGCCATCAGACCCATGGGTGTTTGTGTTGACACTGGAAAGGGAAATTTTTGCATCACAGAGACCTGCCAGCACAGTTCCTTTACCAGTCCTGGCTGTACAAAGAACTTTGGTGCACAAAACCTTAACGGGATCAGGCAGCTCTCAGTGTTCTTGCAGCACCTTGGTAAAGGTAGCTTTCAGTTCAGAGCACAAGCCATACCATTTTGATTCCCTGCTGTCAAAGAAGAACCACATGGTCATTTCTTTTTGCTGTATGCCACAGGGTTTTTTTATCCCCTTCCAAGGCTTAAAAAAAAACAGTAGATCAATGAGCTGTGTCATGCTTTGCATGTAGGCTAATTCAGTCATAAAGGAGAAACTGTTACAGTTGCAAAGTAACGAATCAAAGATAATTTTCTTACGGACCGACTTTTTCTTTTCCTCATTCATAATGCAGATTGAGCGACAGGAGTTCTTGTT
>VWYK01117138.1:10322-22081 GCA_013399775.1 Semnornis frantzii | reverse complement strand
AAAAAAAAAAAAAGCAAGCACTGGTGAAGCTTTACAATGCAAGATTAGACAGGGCTTATCTGACCTACCAGAGGGACTAAAAAGGAGGCAGGTTATAAAGCAAAGTCAATGCATCGTCTCTTCCCCATTCTTCTGATATTCTACCTGTGATGATGTGAGATTCTCCAGGCAAGAAACATCCCCATCAAGACAGGGCACTGTGTCCTTGAAATAAAGGAGTGCAAGCAGGTGTATGACTCATTCCACTGGTTAGCCATAGACTGAAGAACTCTTTTGCTCTCCAAAGCAGCCCGTTCCATGGAGAGACATCTGCTAAATCCTACATGAGTAAACCTCATGCCACAATTTTGCAAACACACACAAATGAAACCTAGTCCCTCCTGCCAGCAGCTTCTCTGCATGCAAGGAAATGACAAACTTTGTCTTTGAAAGGTGACTACTCTGTGGGATGTGGAACAGAGCTCCCAAAAGGACAGGGCTCTTTCCCATACACAGAGATGCTGCAATGCCTATGAGCAAGCCTTTTAATATTGAAAGAACAAAATTTGCTCTGCTATAGCTGCACCTGATGTGGGGATTACAGAAGTCTTGATCAAAGCAAGAATGTTTGTGAGATATGGAAGGTGATCCAAACTTGCTGTCCTTTCACTTCAGCCTCTACCAGAGACCTGTGGAGGACCCTCTCAGAACTGAAGGGCCTGGAGTTCCACATTATCTAGACTGATCAGCAGTCTCTTCTACTTTCTGAAGGAGTCACTCCTCTAGGGCAGCCCATTCTGAATGCTGTTAATACTCATAATGGCTCTGTGTCTCACCATCTTAAAGAAACAGATCACAGCACTTCCTGAGTGAACTATATTTCAGTTAAACATCGACAGACCTAGCCTTGTCACTGCAGAAGTAACAGTAGACCCTTAAAGGCACCTACATTTCTACTGTGTAGATGTCAGCCTCTGGTATTACCCATCAAAAAGACTTCAAGGATCAAAGATTTCTCTGGAAGCTTCTTGCTTGTGACTTAACAGGATCCATCCTGGGATGTCGCAGGGCAAATTCCTAAGAACTCAGCATTTTCACTGATCAGTCTCATCTCAGTCACCTCTCAAACTTCTCACACCGCTAGCAGGATGCTAAAAGTCAGATGTGTGTAAGGGCTTAGGCATTACTCTATCATATATGCCATCATTTTTTTATACACACACTGTTTTTTTAAATATAAACTCAAACAGTTCTTGTGGTCCAACAAGAAAGAGAACTGGGTCTTGTGGGTTGCCTCCATACAGATCAGGGTTAAACCAAAGACACTGATGAAATGCAAATGGAAGACAGTATATAAAAAGAATTGCATAATGTTCCCAGATGTTTTCAATTTTCTAAGTAGATCTAAAATCAAAATGAACTTTTAATACTTAATCAACATAGTTATTCATTCTCTTTTACCCAACAGGAAATTTTCCATTATTTTTTTATGGATGTATGTTAGTTATTATTGTCTTTGGCTTTCTGGTTCAAACTTCTGTCCACCATCCCACTGGTAGTACAAATTAGCCCCACTGCACAGGCTGGGTGCACTCTGCACTCCTTAGGAAAGCTCTTCAGCTGATTTTATGTCTGTGCAGGTTTGGATAGACTTAGTTCAAAAGAGGAAGATTTGTGAGGAGTGCATTAGCACTTAACAGGGACATAGCTCACCTGTTCGTACCACTTGGTCACAGACCATGTAAGCCCCTACCCCGGAGCGGCACCCATCTCATACAGGACCTGGAGAAGCCTGGCAACATGGGCAGGGTGTGATGTGGCTTAACATGGGTGCCCATCTACTATTCATTTCCTCTCATATCATCCTACACTCATAGATTCTGGTAGTAAAGATACTTTGAGCATGATGGGAAAATACCTAATGGGATGGTACCAGGATGGATTTCCCTTTGCCTTCAGCAATAGTAAGAAAGCAGGGAGGGAAGGCCTTTAGGTCTCTTAAATCAGTGGAATTGGTTGTTAGGGTGTTTGGGGTTTTCTTAGTTTTTGGTTGGTTGGTTGTTTTTTTTGCTCTGGACTTAAATGACTCTGTGATATTTATTCTTATGTTTATTGCATAGCATTCACCAACACAGGTCCTCAAAGACAAGAATACATTTTCCTGATATATCAGAGATGAAATCCAGTCGACTTGTGCCTAAGGTTCTTCTCTAAATGTGTGGGAGGCATCTTGGTGAAGAAATGATTCGAAAAGAAAAGGAGCACAGATAAAGCTTCGCTGACCACCGAGTGGCAGACTTGGTTGTCTGAACAAATAAGAATGCTTGCATGATGACTTCCTAAAAGCAAAGTGCTGCAAACAACAGCTAAAGAAAATGACCTGGACGATATTGAACTGTCAGCCAGAGACAACAGAGAGGACACTCAAGTGGCATGTCAGCTACATGTAAAAATAAAAGCTCCTGGTTTCCAAATGTTTCTGGGAGTGCTTTAGCTTAGCATGCTGTCGCGTATCTCTGAGGAAATCATAAGCCATCAGCAGGGAGGACTTCACGTCAGGGACAGATGAAAGGCAGGAAAATGAGGGATTGGTATCAATCCAAACACAGCTACTGCTTGGCTTGATATCAGCACCAGCCCTTGCTCAGCACATCCCTCTCATAAAGCAGGAGATTTCCCCACACCATGTAGCCACAATTACAAAGCTGAAAGGCAACAGCCCATTAGGTTGTTTTCAGCACCATTGCTGCACACTCAGACGGTACTTAACAAAGGCATGTTTAGTGCCTTGTATGTCTTTTTCTGGCAACACTGGGAAACCATTTAGAACAAACCATTGAGCTTTATTTTTATTTTACTTAATTTTTTTTCCAAATGCATTAAGATAAATAAGTCTCTTAGCAGCCACTAGGGCAAAGAGAAAATACTCATTTGCGTTTATCACAGACAGTTAGAACCCCACCACGCTTTACCTCTCATAGAGGAAATTTCCCCTGTGCTGAATTAATCTTTATGAGCTAGCTCTCATTTCCTTCATTTTTCCACAGACACCATGATTTTTTTCAGAAAGAAACAGTGTTAAATTTTTTCGTTACATGGAATGCATTCTCTGCCAACCACTTTCTATAGAAGTGGTGCCTGATCCTCAGCTAGAGAATTTCAACCCAGGAACCTAAAAAGACCATAGTATTTACCTCTGTCATGTTCTCAGCCCCTAAATATTGCCACTGAATTTCCAGGAGCTCTTGAAGGGAAAAGATTTTTGCAATGGCCCGGTGCAGTCACCAGGAGCTATTACATTCTGAAATTAGCAACATGCTCTCTCCAGACTGCTGCATTTGTTCTCAGTTCGTGAAAGTCACCAAGTGAATTGTTCTGGTCTGCCATTACACTTGATATAAAGGGTTAGGGAAAGAACAGGAGAGGGAGTACAGCATCCAAGAGGCTTTAGTGAGACGTGTAGCTGTGTTAATGTCGTTCTCCCGAGTGCTGCAAGAGCTGCAGTCACCAAACAGTCATTCCAAACTGAACCTCACCACCTCTCTTCTTTCTCTTATCCTCTGCACATTATCATATAGAGACATTTTTCAGCTCCAAACCTTCTGCTGTTTTTTGGTTTTCTGTTTTTTAAGGGAGCTCCTCCTTCTCCATGTTACCACTCTGCCAGTGTCAAAGCCACCTGCATAAGCTGCAGAGACCACTGGGGACAGCAGAAGGCATTAGAGATCATCACTGGATGTCTCTAAGGACTGCCACTAGGACTCTCTTGGGGCACACTGAGTCCTGTAATGGAAGAGCTATGACTTCCACGTCTCTGTTGCCTATCAGTTGAAAAACTCATGGTCTGGAAAGCCAATTAATTGGCATTATTTAAAGGCTGCTTTTCAGGCAAGTCCTTTGTGGAGGAACTGAATCTCAGCTCTGTGCTAAATTATGCACAGAAGTTAAGGGAGGTGAGAGTAAGAAATCCACTGAGTAATCATAATCACTGTGCAATTAGGTTTGATATCATAATAGAAGGTTACTTTCCTAGGGGTAATGCAGTGAGGGTGAACTTTAAAAGGCCAGATTTTTAAACTATGAGAAAAAAAAATATGAATAAAAGGCTCAAGGATACAGTGAGATTCTGTAACAACCTAGAGCAAATTACTTCCTAGAGTAACTCCTCCAGCAGTCCCAGGAGCGGTACCAAGGGTGAGTTTGTCTAATGCAATCAGTCCAGAGGCTATTTAAGAACCTGTGCTAGAGAAGCAGATAGTGGTTAGACCTCTGAGCTGAAGATAAGAACAGAGAAGATAAAATATGCATGGATGAGCAGACTTTATTGAAATAAACATCCTTTTAAAAATTAAAAGGAGTATCTGCCTAAAGAGCAGAAGAGAAGCCAGAGCAAATGTAGACAAGCTAGAACAGAAATGGGCAGAGAGACAAAGGAGTGAAAAAAATAAGCTCAATGCATTTCTGATATAGTAGAGGAGAAAACAATTAAACTCCCAACCAGGCATGTGATGAGTGAAACTTAGAAAGTACCATTGTTATGAGACAACTTTATTGTACCTAATTAACTGAAATATATGTATCCACTGAAAGGCATCACTCTGTGTTTATGTGCTATCAGATGTACAAAGACAGGCATTTCTGCTGCAGAAGCCTCTCTCTTTGTGGGGAGAAGGAGAGGCTGAAAATCAGAGAATCCTGAAGCAGAACAGAAAAAAACCCTTGGCCTGACTTACTTGTTCAGATGTAACTAAAGAAATTTTTTGTTTGTGCTACTTTCTGTGGGAAACTAGAGTGACTTCGGCAGTGACTAACTGTGTGGAAAGTGAACAGAACCCAGAGAATCAGAGAATCACAGAATGGTAAGGTTGAAAGGGACCTCAAAGATCATCTAGTTCCAACCCCCTGCCATAGACAGGGACACCTCCTACTAGTACAGCTCACTCAAGGCCTCGTCCAACCTGGCCTTGAACACCTCCAGGGAGGGAGCAGCCACAACCTCCTTGGGCAACCTGTTGCAGTGCCTCACCACCCTCACTGGAAAGAACTTCCTCCTAACATCCAGTCTAAATCTCCCCTCTGCCAGCAATGGCTCCTTGTCCTGTCATTGCAAGACCTTGTAAATGGTCCCTCCCCAGCCTTCCTGTAGGACCCCTTTAGATATTGGAATGCTACTCTAAGGTCTCCTGGAAGCCTTCTCTTCTCCATGCTGCAGAGACCAAACTCTCTCAGCCTGTCCTCATAGCAGAGCTGCTGCAGCCCTCTGAGCATCTTCGTGGCCTCCGCTGGACCCACTCCAACAGTTCCATGTCCTTCCTGTGCTGGGGGCTCCAGAACTGCACACAGGACTCCAGATGAGGTCTGACAAGAGCAGAGCAAAGGGGCAGAATCCCCTCCCTTGCCCTGCTGCCCACACTGGTGTCTGGGCTGTGTGCACACACTGCAGAAGGAGCTATATGGCCACCAGTTCACTGGGGCAGTAAATCACCCAAACTAGCTAGTACCCAGCCCAGATGGTAGAAAAATACAAACTACACAACAGTGAACCTTTCAAATAAGGTTCCCCCTTTCACTTTACAGGGTGAAATATCCCTTTGTAAATGAAGGCAGGCATTGATTACTGGCTCCTACTGTTCAGTAACAGCAAGCTGGGGCAGGAGTGATACTCTGTGGTTCTGCAGAAATGTTGTGCATCCAGGCAGAGCCACAAGCAGTGCTGTGCCCACAGACAGGCACTGTGGGGAACAGTGCAGGGTCTCTGGGGATGGGTCACACCCCAAGAGTGGTAGAGAAACCCTGGCTAAGAGATGATCTATGTCTTTGGGAACAACCATAATAATTAAGACTGTGGTCACCAGATCAAGGGAGGTTCTCCTCCCCCTCTACTCTGCCCTGGTGAGACCTCACCTGGAATATTGCATTCAGTTTTGGGCTCACCAGTTCAGAAGGGACAGAGATCTACTTGAAAGAGTCCAGTGGAGGGCTACAAAGATGTTTAAAGTGTTGGAGCAGTGCCCTATGAGGAGAAGCTGAGGGACCTGGGGCTTTTTGGTCTGCTGAAGAGAAGACTTAGAGGGGATCCATCAATGTTTATAAACATCTGAGGGCTGAGGGTCAAGAAGGAGGGGACAAATTCTTCTCAGGTGTGCCCTGTGATAGGACAGGGTGTAGTGGGTATAAATACAGCACAGGAAGTTCCACCTCAACACAAGGAAGAACTTCTTTACTGTAAGGATCACAGAGTGCTGGCACAGGCTACCCAGAGAGGTTGTGGAGTCTCCTTCTCTGGAGACTTTCAAGACCTGTCTGGATGCATTCCTATGCATCCTGCACTACGTTCTATGGTCCTACTCTGGCAGGAGAGTTGGACTTGATGGTCTCTTCCAACTCCTAACATCCTGTGGTCCTGTGGCCATTCAGGCACACAGGACAGGTGGGTAAGAATCTCAGCACGGACAAAACCAGCATGTTTATCTAAATTTTAAGTTGTCCAAATGTCACCAGTCTCTCTTTTCACATTTTTAAGCATAATGGGGCCTTGACCTCAGCTGTAGCCCATAATCTCACCAGAATGGAGGCAAATAAAGGACAATAGGGAGTAACCCCACTTTAGTCTCAGGAAGGAAGGATCATTCTTTCAAAGCAATTCCTCATCTCAAAAGTTAATAAAACAGTTCATAAAGGTGACCTGATAGATACCATTTACCTGGGCTTTGAAAATGCTTTTGATAAGGTCCCTCATAAAAGAATATTAATGCTAATGAGACTGATCTTACATTTATGGTGGTAGCTTTCATTCAGATGAGATTTCAAAGTGCTTTACAAAGCTTTTACTAACTGATTGTACAAATCATATGTCATATATATCCCCAAAGTGCTGCTAGGTCTGGGAGAAAGGCACGCAGCCATTTCATTCTCTAAGCATGCATCTGTTCAATGTTTTAGGGTAGGATGTCAAAGTTAAAGCTGCAGCAATGCACAATTTGAGTGAATTTAGGCAGGTAAAAGCTACTTTCCAAAGCTGAGATTTGGCTGACAACCAAGTCTGTTTTCCTCCCCTCTACCCTCACCCAAATGTTGAGGGATGCCTTAAACTGAACAGATTCATGGCTTAGCTGTCGAAAAAAGACATCTTTGTCACATTGCTCCTGAACATACAGTGGACACTTTATGGGCACCTATACTTGTTGATCTAACCTCAGAGGGGCACCATCATTTCAAATTTCTTCTCCAAATTTGCCATACTTTTTTTTTTTACCTATGTCCTTCAGCTTCTTAAGCAGTTGCCAATGCTGACAGTCACCAGCTCTCATTAGTGTTTGGGAAGCAATCTCGGCCTCTATTCTGCAGTCAGTTTTGCTTTGAGGTACACATCTGAAGCGCTACTAATCCAGACTATTATAAACTCGAAGATAGCTTCAGCCACAAGCATATTCTGTTTAGAGAGTGTTAAAACACTTCATTTGAAGGCAGAAAATGTCTCATTTAATTGCCTGAAATCAAAGGTTTAATATTTTAATTAAGCTTTTAAGAAGACTTACTTCATTGCTCTGATTTTTTAAAATTCTTTTTTTCTCTCAGATATGAAGGTCATTAGAGAATATCTTTACTGAATAAGCAATAGCAACAATAATTTCAACAAATGTCTTAAATAGTAATGGTACTATCCCTAGACCTGAGCTCCACACATTGTTAGTGATGAGTAGATGAACATTATTCACTTACTATGCCTAGCTCAATGTAAAAACCACCTAAGCTTCCACAGCCTCTGTTTCTTTTTATTCACAAAGAAAGAAGATGCCAAGACAGCTAAATCTTAAGTTCTCCTTAGATACAAATTCTTTCACAGTTAGGTGGTCTGGCAGCTTTTTACTGTGTCCTAAACAAGAAGCTTAGAAGAAGATACGTGACCAGCTCAAAATTAAGGCTACAATTTAGCAGATGGGGAATGAAGAGGACTTTGGAGATACCAAGGTGTCCAAGCTGAGCAGTCAGAAAGAATGTAGATCAGCTGTAAGACCCTTGGGCACACCTTTGCAATGCTCCACCCAGCCCTCTGCCAGCAGCAGCAGCATGCATCTCATGTTTATCATCAGCCCACCCAAGTACTGCAGCATTTTTTTGCAGAGGTAAACAAAGGACAGGGTCCCTTCCTCCATTGTGAGAGCTTATCAGACTTCACAGCACAGCTCACATGTCATATCAAAATAGGTCCCCTAAATTTCAAGATATATCAATTATAAATTACTAGGTAAACATGACCTTCCTCTGCCAATTCTTTCAGGCCAGAGCCAGAAGCCAAAACAAAAATCTTGTGAGAACAGGCGTTCAGGACCAAGCTGTCAAAACCCTTCAACAAGAAGCTGATTTGTCAATGGAAGCCATCACTTCACAGGGAGCTTGATTCCTGCCTCAAGAATTTTGCCTCCCCTGGCCAAATTGCTGACAGATTTTTGCTGAGCGATTGCTTCTCTTCATATTATAGCCTTTCATTTCCCACATAACCCTTCTCAAAGGGTAAGCAGGTCTCAGCTTTTCGGAGCAAGAGGGAATAACAATGCCTACATGACAACCTGGCCTCACAGACTACCCTACAGTGCAGCAAGAGACTCCCCAGCCCCCAGACAGTAAATTCACGTTCCCTTGGAGAAGCTCTGTCTCATCCTACTCTTCCCATAGGCTCTGTTAGGTAGTTTAATTTTGAATATGAACAAGCATTTATGCACTTGTGGCCTATTCAAGCAGTTTCTTTAGGCAAAGCAATACTTTTGAACTCCTTTCTGACGCCAGAGTGACATAAAGAAGCCTCGGCATACTGCAAGGCTGTTGTGTATGCAACATATTAGTTTGAGCTTTTGTTTTCAGTGAGCAGTTTTTGCATGTGGTGTGCACCTGGCTGCTGGCTGCTCTAACCTGATCAATGTTTATAACTTTGTTTCTTTACTACATGTTTTAGTCCCCTCAATAAAGACATTCTTAATGCAATGAGTCTGCATTCAGAGCGTGACTCTGGGAAACCAAGCTCTAAATCAGCCTCTGGAGGTGTTACACCTTCATTGTCTATAGCCTAGACCCTTGGCTACTCTCTAGGGACTTCTGCTAAGCATCTAAAGTTAAGTGGAGTCTATCCAGGTCACTTTGAGTATTTTTCAGATATGCTCCCAGTGCCAGAGACTGACCAGTTGTAAGAGGGATTAGAAAATCTGGGCATCCTAATGTAGGAAAGAGCATATTGCACATCTAGATGCTGCACCACCTAAGGTGTTCAAAGGAGTTCTAGGGGATGCTATGTTTAATTATCAATACCTGAAGGGATCCTACAGGAAGGCTGGAGAGGAACTTCTCATAGGGGTGCCTAGTGATGGGACAAGAGGGAATGGTTTTAAGCTGAGAGAGAGTATGTTTGGACTCGATCTTAGGAAGATGCTCTTTAGTTCAAGGGTGGTGGGACTCTGGGATAGGCTGGCAAGGGAGGTTGTGGATGCCTCCTACCTGGAGGTGTTTAAGGCTAGGCTGGATGAGGCCTTGAGCAGTTGACTGTAGTCGAGAGGCACCCCTGCCCATGGCGGGGTCTTTGGAGTAGATGATCTCTAAGGTCCCTTCCAGCCTAAGCCATTCTATGATTCTATGCAAGAGACACTCAGAAGTCACAGAAATAAGGAACAGGAAGTTTTCCAAACACAAACAAAACTAGCAACTTTCCCACACCCCCTGGCTATTCGTGTGCCAGGAAGACACAGGTGCAGGCTGGTGGAGATGGAGAAACAAGAAGGGTAGAGAAAGCAGATTGGTCCCCAGTCTCCCCTATACTGATGCAAGGTACCTCAGGTTTCAGGGTCCAGATCTCATCTCAAATGTTCTCTTGCTTTTGGAAGTCGGTGGCGCTACAGGCAACAAGGGAATCTTTTTCCTGGGTACACAGTTACAAGAAATACTGACAGCCAGGCATGGATTGCTGCTGGCATTTGTCTTTCAGCACCTGTCTCAGCAGGCTCCTTAGGAGGTGTGGGAAATGTCTGGCAATTGTGTGCTTTATGATGCAGCCTAGAGATGCATTTGTACATGGATGTGCATATCCAGCACACAAGGATGTCCATATCCTGTGCACAAGGATGTCCATATCCAGCACACAAGGATGTCCATATCCTGTGCACAAGGATGTCCATATCCAGCACACAAGGATGTCTGTGAGGGCTGCTATCACCATAAAAACTCCTCCTTTCACCTCTCTGCCTCTCTCTGATGCACCTGATGCTCTCTTAACAGGAGGGTGGAAATGCCAGTCAGAAGCAAGAAGGTCTTTAACTCTGGTTGAATTTCTCCTGTTGCTTCCTGCCTTGTGTCATTTCTACAGCCACCTGAATCTCACCTTCCCAGGAGCTGTATCTCAGCTCTTCTCAGATATAGAGAGCAGCTGGGAACTGAGCTCCCTGCCCATGTCCCATACTCATGATTGGCTCCTAGACATTGGGTGCGACTTCTCAGATATACAGAGCAGCTGGGAACTGAGCTCCCTGCCCATGTCCTGTACCTGTGATTGACTCCTAGACATTGGGTGCAAGTTATGTTGATGCAATGTTAAATCACTGACTGTCCCAGAAGATCAATGAGATTTGAGATTGGAGTCTGTGAGACAATCTTCAGGGAAGACTCCATTCAGTTTTGTCACTATGTCCTCATTTTTAGAATGTCATCATAAGGGTTGTGAGGATGAAAGTTGCCATCATTTCCTGACAAAAATGTTCTCCAAATTTTTCCCTGGACAAGTGGAAACCCATTTCTGAGATGTTACCAAAATCTCCCCAGAAGGTTTGGCAGAAAGCACTACAGGGCAGAAGCTAACCCTATCACCTCTTATCATCTCTCCACACATTCTTGTAATAACTCTCCTAAGCATTTGCCTCTTTCTTTCACAGATCTGTCTGTATGAGTAAACACTATTTTGTAAAATTAAGACTTGCCCAGTGAAGTTCACTGAAAGTTGGTACAAAAACAGGCCAAGCAAATCAACCAGAATTGTTTAGTCTTGATCCCCTAAACATGTCATTTTACAATAACTCCTTCCCATTTTTCCTTTCTAATGTCCCAGGGGAAAGCAAATGAAGGTCTGAATGTGTCGCCAATAAATTCTTGCATTACACTGCAGGGCCAGTGGTGTAGCCTGCAATAGCTCTGCAGGAAAGCCTGATGGAGAAGCAATAGAGTTCTGTCCTCTTGTGATAACCAAACAAATTATAACCACACCTGCAGTATGCTGTGGCATTCTCTCCTCATTAACCTGAGTTAATTTAATTTCTTTTTTTTTTTTTTTCAGATATGGGCTTTTTCTTTTGCTAGCTTTGAAGGTCCTAGAAGGACCTCCTGTGGCTTTCACAAAGCATCTGAGAGAGGCACAGTGTGGCACCTGAGTGGTTTCTGTGCACCCCCCAATCAAAATGGCAATCAGCTCCACAGTACTAACTTAGACAAATCTGACTGGCATACACAAAAAAAATCTACTTTTGGGAACCAAAAGGACAGAAGTCTAAACTTTATAACCTTCTCAGCTTTTCACCTATCCTGCCAGTCACCTGGTATTATGCTTTGTTTTACAAGAAAGCTTGGGCTTTCAGAGCCACAAAGATGACTAAGGGAATGGAACATTTTTCTTACAAGGAGAGACTAGGGGAGCTGGGGTTTTTCAGCTTGGAGAGCAGGAGACTGAGGGATGACCTCATTCATGTTTATAAATATGTAAAGGGTGAGTGCCAGGAAGATGGAGCCAGGCTCTGCTCAGTGGTGCC
>VWYK01117138.1:0-10234 GCA_013399775.1 Semnornis frantzii | reverse complement strand
GGAGTTGGGCTGGATAATCTTTCAAGGTGCTCTCCAGCCCCTGACATTCTCTGATTCTGTGATTCTGTGAAATTGTTTCACTTCAAATGTGTCCTTTCAGATTTCCTTAGGTAATCACTGTTACTCATTTTAGAGAGGTTTTATAGCAGCCCAAATCCTAGAGAATAACAACGTTTAGCAAGATGACATCATTGGCACCACTAATTCCACAGCCATTATTTCATCTTTTTTTTCACAACAAGTAAGGTAATTTTCCTAAAATTATGTTGTTTGCTAAAACAGCTCCATTCACTGCTATATATCTACCTTCTGGCAGCACAGTTTAATTTGCATTTAAATAATTTCCCGATTTCGTTAGAAAAGTAATTATACATAACACTAAACAATTTTCAAGCCTCAGCTTTTAATCAGTCCACAACTAAATCCCTCCTCTAGGTTGTAAAACAACCTCCCTGAAGTATGAAATTCCCCCAGATCAGAACTTGGCTCCTTTTATTAAGATCCCTCCATATTCTTATTCATCTCATGTGGTGATTTCAGATCAGTAGAAAACTATCTTGGTATTTCTATCCTTGGTTTCTCTTTAGGGTTGTGTCACTTTGATTTGTTGGCTTTTCTCTGATAGGAAGGTTCAAGTTTTTCTACTATCTGAGCAGATCTCATGTTTGTGACAGCAAAAGCATCACAATGAACCAACATTTTATATTAGCTACAGATGTTGGATGCTGTCCTGATTCTGTGATTTTTATCATAGAAGAGACAGGGAGTTTTTTGAAATGGAGTGTCCTGGGCCCTAGATTTCATGTTGGCTTTAGAGGCCATTTGTCACACTTAGATCCATACATACTTGTTCCTGAATTCTTCAAACTTTTAACTCAGGTTAATTATACAACGAAAACATTATTCCAGTGGAGATGCAGATCACTCTTAACAAGACTCTGTAACGTACTAAAAAAGACTATCCCTAAAAACTGTTTAACATGCTACAGTCTTTTGCCTTCAGAAAGACAAGCTGTAAGCTTTTAGAAGATGAGCTGTATTTTTCAGTGCTCTGATTTTCTGCTCATGAGCCATGTGAAGAGAAATACAATCCCCTGTACTAAAGGTGCCAACTCAAAAGCGTTAAGCCATTAACTGTAGAACAAGTCCAACGTGAGAGAATGACACATCACAGAGGCCATCCTATGGCCCATAAAGTCCATATTGAAGCCATGAAATTCAGACATGAGTGCAGTTTTCCTCAAGGTTTAAGATCAGCCTTGACCTAACCTCTTAGCCAAGCCTCCCTCCTACCATTAAAAGTGATTCAAGCATTAAGATAATTGAAAATTGAAATTGCTAATAACATGCTGTGGATTTGCCTTATAATCAACTCTCATCTGGTGCTTGAAGAACTTTCTAGCCAGGTAAGGAATCCTAAGGAGTTTAGTCTGTCTAAAAGGGGGAGTTGTGCTGGTTTGAGCTAATTGGAATATTTTAATAGAGAAAATTATACTACAGGCTGTGAAGGAAAACAATGGTGATGTCTACTGCACTCACAGGCTTGCTGAGATGTTTAGGAATAAGAACCCAAAACAAAAAGATAAGAGAGTGTCTCAAGCTGGCAGTGGGTGTCACGGGACACAGCATCTCGGGCAGTCTAGCTTCCGGCTTCTCCTCTCTGCCAAATTAATTTCACTAACCACTTTTTTCTTCTAACTCCCCTGGCCAATCCTCAAAATTCTCCTTGCTCGTAAGCCAAACCTTGGGGTAAGGTGTAGGGGTGGGGAGAAGGTGGAAGGGTGGTTGGGAGCCCCTCCTGGGGTCTCCGATTTCTGGGAGGGGAGTTGTGTTTCTGTATTACTTTTACCTTGTATATTTCTGTAAATATTCCTGTACATAGTGTATATCTTTGCTTGTACATTGTGCTAAGCTGTAAATAGAGCTTCATCTCTTAACTTCCAGCTGGCTGAGTTCTAGTCTGGGTCATTTTACAAAGTGTAGGGGGGCAGGGAACTCCCAAACCATCAGAGGAGTGCATTGTACAGATAACCCTAGCAAACTTGTGAAGTTAGTGCTAGAAAATGCTAGCTTGTTAGTTGTGCAAGGCTGTACATTGAGACTAGAATGAGCCTTGGCACCAACCCTTCGATATCATCAGTGAGGTGATACTGAGCCAACAGGAGACTTTTCAACTTAGACTTTCACAGTTTGCCAGACTTGAAGGTGAGTGACAGTGGTAACCCCTGCTATTTTCACCTCCCAACATGTTTTTAATTTGTTCTCAAGCTTGCAACCATTTCACACATGCCTGCAGCAGATCATTCAGGGATGCTTCCTCACCCAGATGATGGTTGAGAGTGAAAGGTCTCTGCTGCCAGCACTTGAAAATGCTAAAGAATCAATTTTCGCTAAGATCTGAACTAGAAGGTGGGTACAAATAAAAGGATCAGTGTGTCAGCCCAGCTCAAGTGTGCAAAAGATTTGTCAGACTGGGAAGACTGTCAGCCAAACTCTTGAGGGCTGTTGAAAGGTAATGGCTCTGGGTTGGGATGAGAGCTAAGAAGGATTAGACTGACAGCACAAAAGACTAAACAGGCTAAGCCACACTCTGAACTCATGAAAGGCATTGCTGAAACTGTGTCTTGCCACAGTGTCCCCCTATGGCTTTTCTGTCCTACTGATTTTGATTTGGATCATGGAGAAAAATTTCTTGAGAAGTATTTCACTATCTGTGTCACAGCTGGGCCTGTAGCAATACATCCTTTGCCTGTCTCCCCACCCAAACCAGTGCACACTGAGTGAAAAGTTTTGGGGTTGTTGTTTTCTTCTTCTTGTTGTCTTTTTTCCTTTTTCTTTTTTTTTTTTCCCTTTTGCTAACAAAAAAAAAAAAAAAAGTAAAACCAGTGGAAAACAACACCAAAAGAAAGAAAAAAGGCACAGCCTGGTCCTAGTGATAGGCCTGTTTATAAGAGTAGGCACATCACAACAGATGTCAGCTCTGTACCGCTGCTGCACAACACGCTCAAGCAGCAGCCAGAAAATGATGACAATAAAAAAGAGAGGAAGGGAGTTGTTTTGAGATAGGAATTGCTGTATAATATGGGATATTTTGCAATTGTGATTTAATTTATTTATGAACGTATATAGGTATTAACAAAATCCTCTACACTCTTTGTGCAATAGGAAGATTTGACTGCAACCCAAAATGTTACTGAGCCAGCAGCTGTATAAAATCAATCAGATTTCATACTTTCCATTATTCCATCAATTTATCTTCATTGTATCTATCCCTGTCTTCCAAGTATCCTGCAGTTAAAGAGCTGATAGCTCTTTCTGTTTGGTCTTGTTTTTTCTTCCAGAGAAAGAGGTGACCAATCTTCTTAAAAAAAGCAGACAATTCCCCACACTTGGAGATACGTCATGGGCATCCTACAGAGCTTAACTTCCAATAAGTCACTTCATCCTAATCATGTCTTCCAGTTTTAAAGAAAAAAAGAAAGAGAGAGAGAGAGAGAGAAATACCTCTTTTTCTGCCCAAGGACAAGAAGATATTTCGGGCAGGACCCATCGTTTACTACATTTTTACACAGCATTTAAATTTTTGATACTCCCATTTCTTGCTCCTGCTTCCTCTATCTACTTCCAAACTACAAAATACTGCTATTGGTTGCTTTTTATGCTGCCATTTCTTTTATTTTAATTGTGTTTTAGTCCTATAAGTTACCTTAATTAATGAAGGCCATTATTTTCTCCTTTTTTGCTTGTTCTAGCAGAGCTCCAAAATCAAACATGTATTTAGTGTTTCTCTATAGGAAGGGCTGGACTCTGCCTTCCTTTTGCCCTTCCACTAGCTGCAGAAAAAAATTACAGTAGTATGAACCTGACCTAATGTTTTATGGAGTTTTAATTTTTTTATTACACCCTCTGCAAAAGCAGTGAACACACACACACACACATTTCCAAAGAGTTCTGGCCTTCATTGGATTGATGGAAAGGAGGTTAATAACATATCTGGATAAAACAAATAGTTCAATGGATAGCACACATTGATTAATATCTGCTGCAGTGCCAGCAAAGCTGGGGAACTACACATTGTAATTCTGGTGTAACACAAAATGTGTTGCCAGTGGAAGGTGAAAGGAAATTATCACACTGCTTTGTTCTCTGTCTGGCAATTCAGTATAACAGATAGAGGGTCAATGTCTCCACTCTGCTACTGATTTCAGGGATGGTGAAAGATCTGGATCACAGCACCACAGAGCAATTGAAACTCGGGATGTGCACTACATTGGAATGCACAAACTCTTTCTATGCCGTGCCTGAAGAAGGGCTGGGGGCAGATAAAATGCAGGACAGTAAGTCTGAGAAATATGAAGCGGATACCTTGCATAAGAGCAGGAGGATCCCTGCACTGCAGTGCACTGACAGGCTGCACAGAGCCCTCCAGAGTGCTCAGCCCTGGTCTGGCCAGCATTGTTCAGGCCACGGGAGAGGGACAAGCTGCATATGAAAGGCTGAATTTTCTCACCTCCACTCACACCACCAAAGTATCATCGCTAAACACACTCTCTTTTCGTTTAGCAGTAAATAATGTATGTCCCTGAGCTGTAGGTGGGACACGTTTCAGGCAGAAAGGGAGGATATCAACGAGCAGCTCTTTAAATATACATCGCCTCCTGTTTGCGGGCACAATGCGTGGGAGCAACTGGAAAATGAAATGGTCTTGTGTTTGCTGGCACCTCTGAATACAAAATTACCACTCTGGCTATTTATGGGGTGGAGGCGGGCGGGAGGCTTCAAAAAAGAAAAATCAGGCTTTTAAAACCTGATCCCTCTTTTTAAACAGCACCGGTTGGTAGTTCTGCACTGGGGCTGTATCCCCAGTGGGGGAAAGAGTTACAGGTATTTTAATTATGTATTAGCACAGCATTAAGCTAGTTTTATTTGCTGAACATTCTGTCAATTACTGTTGTTACTTGAGAAGCATGACTGCTCCCAGGTTGATCATGTATTTAACTAGCCAGTCAATGCTATTAATCACCAAGCATTTTCAGCCAAGGATATTAACATTGAAACCCATCCAGGAGGACTTACAAGTGGGTATTGGTGTGCTTCAGAGGGAAATGCTATTTTCCAATGCAAGGGAGGTTCTCCCAAGTCTCCCTTTTTTCTTTCTTTTTTTTTTTTTTAACCTTGTTTTAAATTGCAATCTAACTCCAAAAGGGGAATGAATAATTGCCCTTAATGAAATAACTGCCATCCCAGATAATTAGTAAATATGTGATCATCTCATTACCATATGAACGGAGGGCAGGAGGTCTGTTTCTGTGGCACAGCTGCTGTAAAAACCACTGAAGTAGAAGGAAGTAGACAGGGAAACCAAATAGGCACATGCTCATTTTTGGAGATTGGAGAAGTGAGCAAAAGAACACAGGTAAGGCTGAAAAAGAAATTAGCATTTAGGGACTGGAAATGGAACTCTGCAGTTTTACTCTTGATGACTATACCCTAGCCTTTTGGACAAAAAACACATAGCCTTTCCCCACCTTCTGCCCATAGCTGGGGACAAGAACGTGACCTGAAGCCAGAGGGTTTGATGCAACACACACCACTTGTAATCAAATGCTCCAGATACATGCTTTGCATTCTGCATTGCACTTAGTTGACACACAGAATACATTTATTTCCACATTGTGAGTAATCAGCTCAAAGCTCACTTTCATTAGCTTCATCTCCCCATTGTTGGCTCACATCCTGAAGTTTTCACACAACATCTGCAAAAGTAATAAACTAATTATAGAAGCCATCTGGAACAAGAACAAAGTGAAATAATTATTTTCTTTTTTGTTGTTGTTGTTGTTAAAAACCACAAAAAGCCCTTGCTAAATACATGGTGCCATAATAGATGGGATGTCAGAAGAACAATGACTGTAACAAACTCAGTATCATTAAGGAGGGATGCAAGGAATTTCACATCAAGAAACTCATGATTGCTCATTAGCAGAGACACAGCAGAGAGGCATTGTGAGCCACTAATGACACAGTCTCCTTACTGAAAGTGAAGTCCTACCAGAAACCAGAGGCTACTACATGGATAGCACAGCAAGCAAAGGAGAGGAGGAACAATTGCAGATTTATCCTTGTGTTCTCTATTCAAGATCAGGAGACAGATCCCTGATGAGGGAAGGGATAATCAATCAGAGCAGTGACTTCTCTATCACCTTTCACCAATGCTGATGCTACTGAATAATGGTATTGCATGAGAGTGCTGTGTGGTGCTGGTAGGCTCCTAGGGTGAGCTGTGACATGGAATCAGATTCATAGACATGCATTGGGCTGGAAGGGACCTCTAGAAGCCAACTGCTCCAACAGTCCTGCAGTAAGCAGGGACATCCTGACCAGACAGGTTCCTCAGAGCTCCATCACTCACAGAATCACAGAACCTTAGAGGCTGGAAGGGACCTCCAGAGATGGAGTCCAACCTCCCTGCCAAGGCAGGATCCCCTAGGGCAGTTTGCACAGGAATGCATCCAGGTGGGTTTTGAAAGTCTCCCGAGAAGACTCTCTGGGCAGCCTGTTCCCGGGCTCTGTCAGCCTTACTGTAAAGAAGTTGCTGCTCACGTTGAGGTGAAACCTTCTATGTTCCAGTTTGTAGCCACTGCTCCAGGTCTTACTGCTGCTGACCACTGAAAAGAGCTTGGCCCCAGCCACTTGACATCCACCACTCAGATATTTGTACACATTGATAAGAAGTCCTCTAAGTCTTGATGGGATAGGGCATTCATCACATCCCTGTGCAGTCTTGACCCAGTGTTCCTCTTCTTCCTAATGTCTAATCTAAATCTACCCTTCTTTAGTCTAAAACCATTGCTCCCTGTCCTGGCGCTATGTGCCTTTGTAAATAGCCCCTCCCCATCACTCCTGTAGGCCCTGGAAGGCACCATGAAGGAGCAGTTTTTTTCTAGAAGAGAAGATGGAGCTTCACTGCATCTTATATGAGAAGAGAGGAGATGGTAGGATGTATTCCCCAAGCAGAACCTGAATGCACATCTTCAAATGGAGATTTCAAAGAAAAGGAAAAGCTTCTTTTATCACCCTAGCCTTATACTGATTGATCAACTGTAGGTCAGCTTGTAGTTAAATCAGGATTTGTACTTATTACTACTACTTTTTACTAATTAGTGTATGGTTTCTGTTAGCAACCTGTGTTTCAGTGATGTAAGAGGATAATGACACTGTGATAACAAGTTTAGACTTTCAATGCTTCATTCACATACACAAATTCAGGACAGACACACATGCATTAGAATCTTCCAATGGTCCAAATAGCAAATAATGCATTCACATGTCCATTCTAACACTCAAATAATAAAGAGATAGAGAGATAGATTAGATAGATAGATAGATAGATAGATAGATAGATAGATAGATACATACATACATACATACATACATACATACATACATACATACATAGACAGACAGATTTCCCAAAGAAAATTTAGGAAATTTGGGGATTTCTCCCAAAGGATAGTACAGCTTTGAAGAATTTCCCTATCTATATTCTAACTAATTCCTCTTGGCCAGAACTTACTTAGAGAAAAGTCTGAGATTCTGTTTGACACCAGCTGCTGAACCAGCGGCGTCCTGCTGCAACATATTTCAACACATGTCATTAATTATGATTAAAAAGCATCACCCAGTCATGATTCTTAATAGAAATCTATTAGTGTCTCTGCTAATAGATGCCATCTCCATTATTATCATAATTATTGTTATTTGTCACTTATGTTACTACAGCAGTGTCTGGAGGGCTCATTCATAAGCCATGTCCTTACTGGATCATTTGCAAATGCAGAATCAAAAGTGTTTCTTGCTCTCAGCACTTTCCTTCGTGAGACAAGAGGCAAAAGATGGAGGAATATAAGGAGACAAAGGGACCATCTGGGTCAGCACTGAGACATGATTTTCAACACACCTGGAGCCTAAGTATGGCCAAACTTTCTCCAAGCAAAACCAAAAAATGGTACACAAAATTCAGCACTTGCATCTTGAGAGTGGAATTGCTTGTCCTTAGATGCTGAGGGTGCCTCTGCCAGTGGCTCCAACAGACAGGAGCATGGGGATATAGAAGGCATGAAGGACCTAACATGACTGCCAACTACCAGATGAGCATGTGTGTCCAAGCAATCCATAGTTCCTGCACACCCAGGGCTCTCAGGATACATTCAAGCCTTGCCTAAGATGATTAAACTCATGAGGTACAAGTGTTAACAATAGAAGCAATATGTGTCTATTTTTGTTCTTATAAATAAGTAATTTGATTTTCAAAGTGCTACATCCCAAAGTCCCAGCATCCTGAGTAGCAAGTGTTATATCTGATGTCCTACCTGTGAGCAGCCATGCTGGGAGCTGTGGTACCTGAATACTCTACAGGAAGTCATCTGAATAGCTGGCCAAAAAGTCCCATGTGTAAAGGATAAAGAAGAAGCCAGGATGAAATGAGGGAGCAGATGTCTTTTCATGTAATAAATAGAGAAAGGAGTGCAAGAAAAGTGAGTGAGATGAAGGACACCAGACTCTGCTCTCTCCAGCTCCTCTGATCCTCCCAACCATCTGGAATCAATCATTTGCCTCTGCCTGGCCCTGTAACATTAAGGAGAACATGAGCACTGGTTTGAGGCTTGTGAGATGCTTTGTAATCCCAAGACAAAAGGTATCAAAGAACTGCAGCATAATTATTAAAAATGTTTTCCTGCTGGATTATAGCACCATTGCAAAGAGATCTTGCATTCCTGCAGCCATGTAGCCCAGGGCTGTCTTCTTTCCACAGATTCTTTTGCAACTTAGCTTGGAAGATTAATATTTTAAGAGCAGCTAATGCAGCTAATTGAACAGGGAAACAGATGTGTCAACCTTTGTTTTCCACAGGACTCACTTTGGAAGCATGAATGACAAATGCATCCCAAGAGACATTATCATAATCATCACTCCAAATAAATTTTTCAGACAGTGGAGTTCACGGTCATTAACTTTCAGTGAGATGCAGCAAACATACTGAGTGCTAAGCTACTTCCTAAACATATGAATATGTATTTCATCCTGTTCTAACAAACCAACACCATTTAGGTGAGAAGTACCATGACCAGGTAAAGACAATATGGAGGAAGCTCAAAGCCAGGAGAGATGCTGGATTAGCAATCCCACTTGGTTTGCACTCTTACTAGGGAGCTCCATATTTATTGTAGATAACACAGGAAATGGTTCTTGCACCAAGTTTTGTCAGTGAAAAAGGAGAGTGGTCCTGTTAAGAAAGAATGTGGGACAGAGTTTTAATTCCCAGTATAAAGTGATCCACTAGAGCTGAGAAAAGCTGCAAAAAAAATCTGGCTTTGTTGTGCCACCAGGCACCAATGATATAAGGAAAGAACAGGACATTCCATTAAAACACAAAGAACTTCTTTACTGTGAGGGTATTGCAACACTGGAACAGGCTGCCTAGAGGGCCCGTGGAATCTTCCAGAGATTTTCAAAACTCTCCCAGACATGGGTGACAGATTACAGTTCTGAAGGCAAACATAAAGTATAACAGGTAGGTGTCTTCATTTTTATCTTCAAAATAAATAAAACATTTATGGAGTAGTATTTACAGGGTTGCAATTTTATCCCATTTCAGGTATCTGCAGCATAGAAAATACATTCTCCCTTGTGCACCTTGATGTGGGCAAACCTACTTTAGCAGGAATGGGTTGGACTAAATGATCTTCAGAAGTTCCTTCATGGAATCACAGAATCACAGAATTAACCAGATTGGAAAAGACCTTTGAGATCATCGACTCCAACCTATCACCTTACACTTTCTGATTAACTAAACCATGGCACTAAGTGCCTCATCCAGTCTCCTTCTAAACATCTCCAGGGATGGTGACTCCATCACCTCCCCAGGCAGTCCATTCCAAAGCAAATCACTTTTTCTGTGAAGAATTTCTTCCTAACATCCATCCTGAAGCTGCCTTGGTGCAGCTTGAGGCTGTGTCCTCTTGTTCTGTCACTGATTGCCTGGGAGAAGAGACCAACTCCTATGATTCTATGAGATTCTGTGATTTACCAAAGAGAAGTGTTCTGAGTCAGATAGCACATCCCTATCATATGTGTATGAGGACCTTTGTCAGGCAGCTGGATGCAGAGATACAAATTCTGTCTTGAACACCTAGAAATTCCAGTGTCTGGGGTCACTCAAGGCCTCAGCCAA
>VWYK01117135.1:21781-32258 GCA_013399775.1 Semnornis frantzii | reverse complement strand
AGGTCCCTTCCAACCTTAACATTATATGATTCTATGAACTTAGCACACAACATTTGTCTGGACTCTTTACCAACTGCACAAATTTATGACACTGAAAGGTTAGCACACCTACATACACAAGTTTTGTCCCCATCAGTCCCAGAGCTCATCTTTAGAGTCCACAAGTCACTGTTGACTCAGACTAAGACCTAAGAATAGCAGCTGGGTTTCTCCAGCTCTCTGCATTCGTGGCAGGAAGAGCAATGCTGCCAGCTGCAGCAAAAGCAGCAGAGGGATGGCCTCATCACCCACAAATATGCACAGCAGCTCAAATGCCACCACCAGTAGTATGGTTGAAAGAAATTCTAGGTGGATTAAATTTTTCTGTTTAGTGTGATTGATTTTAACATCTTCCCAGCTTGGAAAAAGACAGACATGATTTTATAGGTTCTGCAACTTCCCTTTATTCCAACAAATGAAGCCATTTCAATCTACTTTAAGAAGTTCTTATTGATGGCAGAGAGCAACAGTGAAGAAAGTTGCTCCAGCTTGGTCCCATTCCACACCCAGAAACGTCAAAACGACTTGAAGTAATCAGGTGCTTCAGTTTTAACCCCAGTTAGACAAACTGTGCTCCTCTCAGTGTTTATTCAGGCAACCAGATGCAGTCCACACACCCAGCAGAGGTGACTGCTACCTCAAATAGTATTCTCAGAAACAAGCATCAGCTGGTGTCTGTATTCTCCCTGAAGCCAGGTGACAATTGTACCCAGAGTAAAGATTCTGAGAAGTGTACCCAAACCTGAGATCTCACATAGCTAGTTGTGTTCATTTGTTATCTTGCAGCAGAAAGAGATAATCGTCCTTTATCTTGTTGCTTTGGCTCATTATAACAACAACAACTATTATTATTATTATAACCAGACAAAAGAAGACAGGTTGAGGATGCTGAGGCTGTTCAGCCTAGAGAATAGAAAGCTCCAGGGAGACCTAATAGCAGCCTTCCAGTACTTGAAGGGGGCCTACAGGAAGGATGGAGAGAGACTTTACAAAAGTCTGCAGGGACAGGATGACAGAAATGGCTTCAAACTACATAAGAACAGATTTAGATTGGATAAAAGGAACAAGTTCTGTGCCAGGAGAGTAGTGGGACACTGGAATGGGTTGTCCAGGGAGCTGATTGGGGCCCTGTCACTGGAAATCNAACAACTTCTTCCTAACATCCAGTTTCAATCTCCCCTCTGACACTTCAAACCCATTGCCCCTTGTCCTGTCATTGCAAGCCCTTGTCAATAGTCCCTCCCCAGCCTTCCTGTAGCCCCCTTCAGATACTGGAAGGCTACATACTCATCTAGTTGAGGATGTCCCTGCTGAGTGCAGAGGGATTTGGACTGTATGACTGTTGGAAGTCT
Organism: Semnornis frantzii; assembly: GCA_013399775.1. Lineage (NCBI taxonomy): Eukaryota > Metazoa > Chordata > Aves > Piciformes > Ramphastidae > Semnornis > Semnornis frantzii. Next base: position 30,867 of record VWYK01117135.1, on the reverse strand, counting down.
CTTCCAGCCCAGCCCATTCTATGATTCTGTGCAAAGAAACAGGTAGTGATGGGTAGGCATTTATTATTACTTCATCATTGTTTTTTACCCACATCTGCCATTTATACCTATCTTGGCTCCAGCCATACAACAGCATGACAAAAGAAATTTGAAGCAAGAGTTAAACAACAAGGATTATTTAAACACCAGCAAATCATTTAGATCCAGGCTCTCACTCGTATGCTTTCAAGACATGATTTTAAAAGGTGCTTATGTAGCAGAAGCATTTCTCCTACACACAAAAACAGGAAAAAGAAATTAATGCTTCCTTGGAAATTAACCACCATTGGCACAATGCTGAGCCTGTTGCCATGATACTCTACTATGCCTTTACCTTTGTCCATAGTTACAAGATTCTATGAGTGGTGAAGTTAATCTCTCCAGCAGATCCCTGTCCCTCTTAAACTGGGGAGCCCAAAACTGAAGGCAGTACTCAAGATGAGGTCCACCAGGGCAGAGTAGAGGCAGAGTACCTCCTTTGATCTTCTGGACACACTCTTCTTACTGCACCCCATGATCCCACTGGCCCTCTCATGTTTCTATTCTCCAGCAATTTCCATCCACTGCATAGTATGCTGTCAGCTTGCTGTGGTGTGGGGAGAAGACTCTCCATGCCCTAGACCCCTTGCAGCACACCTGCAGAGTGCTTTTCCTCCTTCCATCAGTGGCATTAAGTAATGCCTGTTCCAACCAATGCAGGCTGAGCAGACTAAAACCCTAACTGTGTGCAGATTTCTCACAGAAAGGCAAGGGCTCACTTCTAAACTATTCAGGCCCCAAAACAGCAACCCTCTGCAAACCTTTCTTAAATCCTGCTCTAGTGGTTTGGCTCAGGTCCCCTTAAGAAAGCCACAGAGAGGTCCAGGAGGTGGACCCCGGAAATCATTTTGTTACTCAATCTCTAATCCTGCTGTCACAAGTGAGCAGCAAAGCCAAAGCTCTCTCTTTGCTCTCCCTTCCTTTGGCTCTCTGGAGGGAGTCTTATCGAATACCTAATGGGGGAGTAACCTGCCTGCAGCCTCCAAGGCTACAGTGAATTTCTTGCTGCTCAGTCAGGCCTGGTTGGGCCCAAAGAGAGACAGAGTGGGTGGGGAGAAAACAAGCACTAGGATTTGTGGTTTAGCTTGGCTGGGGGGAAGGCTTTGGANTGGGAGGTGTCCCTGCCTATGGCAGGGGGTTGGAACTGGATGATCTTTGAGGTCCCTTCCAACCTTACCATTCTATGATTCTATGCGTTCTGTATTTTTTTCCTGTACACCTTTAAATACACTTTTCTGCATTCCTCTCCCATTCAGCAAGAGTACCTTTACTTTACTGCCTTTGAGAGTAAAATAATTTTTCTTCTGCCTGCTCTAAAAAAAACATAGACACCTGCTGACAGCAACAAGTGCATACATGCCCTAGTGTTGGAGCCCATAGAGATGGATTAGAAGCCACCAAATAAATTTGGAAGGCATCCTTAGCCAGGGAAAACATGGTCATGATGTTGGCATTTCATCATGCACTGCAGTCCAAAGATGCATTCATCTACTTCTGCTATTAAAATGCTGATAGTTTAACAAGAATAAAAGGCTCAACACGGATTAGTGAGCGGAAGACTTCTAGCAGACTTCTAGACCATGCTGAAGTGGTCACTGCCAATATGGCATTGGGAACACAAAGGATAACAGGGATAACAACAGGAGCTATTATAACTCATCCTAAAGGAGCTACTTCATCTTCTGCAGACTACAAGCAGAATATCTGTTTCACAAATCCTTACCCCCAAGTGTCTTATCAACTACTGCTAGCATTGTTTTCAATCTCTCAACAAAAGGCTTGATCAAGAAGTGGCTATGCTTTGTGAGCTTCTATGTATCTCCTGAAGTCACCTCTGGCACAGAAACATGCAGGGCTGTCCCTGGCAAAGAGCAAGTCAAATTCAGTCCTTGCGCAGCTTTGCCAATGACTGTCCCCAGGCAATCCCATCCTGAGTTCACTTCATAGAATCATAGAATTGTTTCTATTGGAAAAGATCATCCAGGCTTACCATCAACCTAAGACCACCATGGCCATTAAACCACATCCCAAAGGGCCATGTCTACACATTTCTTGAACACCTCCAGGGACAGTGACTCTACCACCTCCCTGAGCAACTTATTCCAAAGCCTGACCACTCTTTCAGTACATATTTTTTTCCTAATATCCAATCTAACCCTCCTCTGGTACAACTTCCTCTCATCCTATCACCTGATACTAAAAAGAACAGACTGACCTCCACCTCATTGCACCCTCCTTTCAGGTAGCTCTAGAGAACAATGAGGTCTCCCTTCAGCCTCCTCTTCTCCAGACTAAACATTTCCAGCTCCATCAGCTGTTCCTCATCAGACTCGATCTCTAGACCCCTCACCAGCTTTGTTACCCTTCTCTGGACATGCTCCTCAATGTTTTGTTTTTCAAAACTGAGCAGAGTATTTAATGTGCAGCCTCACCAGTGCCAAGTACAGAGGCATTGGTCTCACCTGAATAGGAGGTCCCTTCAGCAACAAGTTCTTTTTTTCAGTGAAACCACATTAAACTTGTTGTCTTGATATCCTCTGGAAATACTCATAGAATCATAGAATGGTAGGGTTGGAAGGCACCTCAAGGATCATCCAGTTCCAATCCCCTGCCATAGGCAGGGACACCTCCCACTAGAACACGTCACACAAGGTCTCATGCAAGCTGGCCTCGAACACCTCCAGGAAGGGAGCAGCCACAACCTCCCTGGGCAACCTGTGCCAGTGTCTCACCACCCTCACTGCAAACAACTTCCTCCTAACATCCAGTCTAAATCTCCCCTCTGCCAGTTTAAAGCCATTACCCCTTGTCCTGTCATTCCAAGACCTTGTCAATAGTCCCCCCTCAGCCTTCCTGTAGCCCCCTTCAGATATGGGAAGGCTACTCCAAGGTCTCCTGGAAGCCTTCTCTTCTCCAGGTTAAAGAGGCCCAACTCTCTCAGCCTGTCCTCACAGCAGAGCTGCTGCAGCCCTCAGCATCTTGGTGGCCTTCTCTGAACCCGCTCCAAAGGTTCTATGTCCTTCCTGTGCTGGGGACTCCAGAACTGCACACAGGACTCCATGTGGGCATCTGAGGAGAGCAGAACAAAGGGGCAGAATCCTCTCCCTTGCCCTGCTGCCCACACTGCTCTTGCTGCAGCCCAGCACACAGGTGCTGTCTGGGCTGCACTCACACTGCAGTCATGTGGGGCCTGACAATTTTCAAAGACAAAATACATTCCCAGCTGTCCTAAACAGGGGACAAAGGATATCAGATATAGAAAACTATGAATGAAGATAAAGCCATGAGTTTAACAGCTGGTCAGCCTTCCCCTAGATCACCATTCCTCCACCCACACCAAAGGTACTTGGAAGCCTCTCCTCTGACATGAGTAATACTTGGGAGGATGACTGGGAACTAGAGACAGAGGCCTGTGGTGTTGAGAAAACAGTGGAGAGGGTGAGGGTGATGAAACACTGGCACAGGTTGCCCAGGGAGGTTGTGGCTGCTCCCTCTGTGGAGGTGTTCAAGGCCAGGTTGGATGAGGCCTTGAGTGACCTGTACTAGTGGGAGGTGTCCCTGCCTATGGCAGGGTGTTGGAACTGGATGATCCTTGAGGTCCCTTCCAACCTTACCATTTTATGATTCTATAAAACAGAAGGAGCAGAGATCTTCTGTGCTTTCCTTCTGAGAAGACCCTGTACCCCTGTAGATAGGCTAATTTTTAATCTCATGGCACTTTGGATTCAAAGCCCCCTAAGAATATGTGTAGACAGGCAGCATCAAGGAAATTCTGCAGTTGGAATGTTGTTTCTTGTGCCCTGCCTCTTACTTCTACCTCACAACTAAAAAATTTCAGATACGAAGCAGCTCCATGCAATGGGCTAAAAATGGCATCAACTTCCACAGATCAAGTCTCAGGAATTATGTCTGCACTAACAAAATTCTGCAAAGATTCCTGCTGGGGCATTTTCATGTCTATGAGCAGGGTCCCACTAAGTGAGACAGACTCTATTATGATTCTTGTTACCTTCAATATTTTGTAACTGCAGTCTGAGAGAGATTTTATTGTTTAAAAATATTTCATGTTAGGAAAAAAAAGTTAAATTACTAATGTTCATCACAGAAGGAGGAAATTTGATCTAGTCACATTCTAGACAACAGAGAAAGGAGAAAAATACTGAGATTGAGTAAAGCCATGGTTTCATCAGATAAGAAAGGCAAAGCAACTGCAAAAGAAATCACTTGACTAAGTCCCATAAACTGAGAATGTGAGAAACGTGGTGATCAACAACCAGGTTTTAGTGGACACCTTACACCTGGCACCCTTGCAAGCTAACTCAGCAAAGCTGCCTCTCAGTCAAGGCTATGGAACATGCAGAAAACTTCCCTTCGTGACACACCCTGCATCTGTGGCCTGGGAGTTGAGACATCAGCCTGGCTGCAATCCAGCACTTTTCATCTTGCTGACCTCTATTGGTTTCTGGACTACCTGTTGAAACAGCACAGTCACTACTGGTCCTAGGAAGATAGGAATTTGTGCCCTGCAGTCATCTGGTTGCTGTTGTTCCCCTTGAGTTTTGCCCACCCAGGGCAAAGGTCCCTTTCAGGGTCACTGAGCTCACTGCACACTCATCATTGTAATTTATAGGGCTCTTTTTCATGAGGATCATTGACATCATATTTTCAACAAAGACCTTCCAAGTCCACTCTGCCTAGAGGAGGCCATCATCTGCCTTTGGCTAGAAGATCCCAGTCTTTTTGTCTGCCTACTTACAGAATCATGGAATGGTAAGGTTGGAAGGCACCTCAAGGATCATCCAGTTCCAACCCCCTGCCATAGGCAGGGACACCTCCCACTAGTACAGCTCACTCAAGGTCTCCTCCAACCTGGCCTTGAACACCTCCACAGAGGGAGCAGCCACAAGCTCCCTGGGCAGCCTGTGCCAGTGTCTCATCACCCTCACTGCAAAACAACTTCTTCCTAACATCCAGTTTCAATCTCCCCTCTGCCACTTCAAACCCATTGATCCTTGTCCTGGCATTGCAAGACCTTGTCAATAGTCTCTCCCCAGCCTTCCTGTAGCCCACTTCAGATCCTGGAAGGCTACTCTAAGGTCTCCTGGAAGCCTTCTCTTCTCCAGGCTGCAGAGCCCCAACTCTTTCAGCCTGTCCTCACAGCAGAGCTGCTGCAGCCCTCTCAGCATCTTGGTGGCCTCCTCTGGACCTGCTCCAACACTTCCATGTCCTTCCTGTGCTGGAGGCTCCAGAACTGCACACAGGAGTGCAGCTGGGGTCTGAGGAGAGCAGAACAAAGGGGCAGAATCCCCTCCCTTGCCCTGCTGCCCACACTGCTCTTGCTGCAGCCCAGCACACACTTGCTGTCTGGGCTGCACTCACACTGCAGCCTCATCTTGAGCTTTTCATCACCCCAGACCCCAAGGTCCTCTTCCTCAGGGCTGCTCTCAGCCATTCCACCCAGCCTGCAGTTGTGCTTGGCATTGTGCCTACTTGATGTATACCACAGTCTCTCCAGCCAGATACATCTAAGCACTCGGTCTCTCTCCAACTGCCAAGCAGCAATCATGTTTCCCTGACATCTGTGTAGTCCTCAAGGTCAAACAGCAACAGTTAATAACCTGGGATCTTCAGACAAACAACATTGCAAATGGGAAATTAACCCCTGAACTTTGTGAACATTTCATTGCTCATTTGGCAGGTCAAATCAAGGTGCTTTGTGTGCTGAAAACGATTTGTATGAGTTTTCCTATCTTCTCAATTTCTTTTATGGTTAGCATGAGTGGGCTCTGTTGTCCACCAGCCCTTGCCTCAGACAGAACAGTGTTTCAGAACTGCAGGGTATGTGGACACATCTACCTACATATTTGTGTTACAAACATGCATATAATAGCCATGTTGACAGCAAAAATTGCTAACACAAGTCCCATAAAGCCAACAAGGCTGACTTGTAAATGGGATCGATGGGTCACAGGCTGCAAATGTTACCCTTCTCACTCTGTAGAGAATGCAAGGCTTGAAGCATCCACCTTTCAGCTTCAAAAACATCATCCTGCCTCACAGGGGATAAAAGGATGCTCTGGGACTGTTGACAGTGGCAAGGAGCTTGAGTGATATTTTCAAGAATGTTCAGAGAGTGCCTTCTGCAGAGCCTTGTTAGAGGGCAACAAAGATTTCAAAGGCAATCTCACAAGGTATTGAAACACCTTTTAATATGTGACTCTCCACACAGGACATTTCTCACCTGATTTTAGCTGTCAAATAATTAGTTAAAATTTCATAGTCATCATCTAGACCTTCCCTGTTTAGAAGGTATCTAATGCCCATTCATTGTGAGGCTTTACATGGGACTGTTTCTTTGAAGACAAAAAAATGATTGGGGAGGAAAGGGAGAGGAAAGGGGGAGGAAAGGAGAAAAAAAAATTTAAAATATAAAAAAGAAAAAATAGAAGACCAAAGGAAGAGCAAAGGAAAAGGAGAAAAGAAAATAAAAAGAAAAGAAAAAAGAAAAGGAAAGAAAAAGGAAAGGCCTGACCAGACTGTACAAGTGCTCCAGGAGCACTCTGCACTTCTCTCAAAGGATGCACTTTAAATTGTGCCAGCTTATACCGGCTTTGGTTCAGGCCGACAGCCTACAGCACATCTTCTCTCAAGTTTACACGGCATTCAATGGTTTTGTAGGTTGCTGTTATTTGTTGAGTTGTGTGAAAACAGCTTTCCTTATCTGTGACCATATTTGTAAGTTTCAAGCATGGTTAATACTTCTCACCACCACCACCCCCCCCAAGCATTAACTTGGTTACAAGTAGCAGCTCTCACAAACTTGCTGGAAAAAAAAGAAGTGGGATACTTTCTGTGGGAGTATAAAACAGATTGTCCACTGTTATTCTAACAAGAGCATTAGTTCCATGGGCAAGAGAAATAAAGTGCTCATTCATTACCCAATCTGTGGTGACAGCCTAGTGAGATATCTCGTTTACATTCTGATAGCCCCTGCAAAATGAAATGAATTCCCACACAGTCACAAAAGGCCAAAGTTAGCATTTTCCTTAAAAAAGAAAGAAATTAAATGAACTCAAGTCTGTCTCTGGAGCAGACTGGCTGTAACCTTGAACTCTAAAGGAAATGAGAGGGAGAAAGAAAGAGCAAGGCACACATGGTAGGAGGGGGTGGGGTAAAGCTAATGGCACCAGGGATGGAAAATGTGGGCATTAAAAGCATTTCCTATTCTAAACAATGTGCAAAGTTAAAAATACCTCCTCTTGAGAGTATTCTCAGCATAAATACTCACGATGGCTATTTATAGCTGTCTGCTAGCCTACAACAAAGATTTTTATTCCAACAAAGGAGCTGTATATGAATGCAGGACCTGTTTAAAGAACTAATAAAACAGAAGCTAAACCACTCTTGCATCAGCAAGCCATTTTGGTACAGTTAAAAAAAACCAAATCACAAACAAACAAACAAAAAAAAGCTTAAGTTAAATCTTTGCCATTGATTTCTAATTTTTAATTCCAGATAGCACTGAAACACAATGATCTGAAGCATACCTAGCAGCAAAAGAGGAGTTGCTAAGCACAGTTTAGCTAACACAGAGGAAAGAAGCCAAGCAGCAAAGCGATTCACGTTGCAGTGGTGCATTTTTCAGTGATAACATCAACTCCTGTGCCCTTCACTAGAAACAGCATTTTGTCCTGCTCCCCAGCCCTCTCAGGACACACAGTTCACAGCTCAGTATTATGATGCCAGGCCTCCACTTTTACTTCTTAATGGAACAATTTATCACTTCAGAGAGCCTTCACCATCTGCAGAAAATCAGAGCTGCTCATTCTTGCCTTGCAGGAAAGGTAGAACTTTCCCTCCCCAGTTTCATTTGTAAAAAAAGGTTTGGGATAAAACTTTCCTGTTCTCATCATCCTGTTCTAGCTCCCCATCCCTTAAAACTTCTACCAATATAGATTTTTTCATGGAAAGGAAGTACAGAAGCATTTAAGTTGCTCCCCCCACTCCTATTTTTACTTTAAGGGATGAAATCAATAAGAATTTTATCTGTAGAAGAAGAAATAACAGACAGGAACCTTTGGCTGCCTGAAGATAAGTCTATTTTCATTTGTGTGTAACTCTTCATGGAAAGAGAGGAAAGCTAAAGCAGCAAAATAAGCTGTTTTGAGACATGGAATTTTAATGGTAGCTTAATCTATTGCACACAGTTTAGCAATATAATGAGGAATCTATAAACCACACAAGTGCTACAGACTGACATCCATGTTTGAGTCATAGTATATGGTTGTAGGCATAGCAACAACCATTGCTGGGTAGTACAGAACATTCTGTTCTACCAATAGCAACTCAACAGCATCTACATCTGACTCTCATTCTTTCTGGTAGCCAGGGTTATGACTTGGAAGAGGAAAATAACCATTATCCCACCCCTTCCCCAAATCTGGGGTCAAAAGCTCACTACTCCTAGCATGTTTAAATTGATAAATAATGATGGAGAGTGGGGGTGAGAAAGAGGAAGGCTAGCAAATGGAGTTGAGTTCCATAAACAACATTTCTTCCCCCCTCCCTTAATACCTTTACTATTTGTTCACAACGTTCACTAAACATACAGGCTGGACTGCCACGTTCCCTTCCTCAGCATAAGCAAAACTGCAGGCAGTTCTGTGTCTTTTGAGACTCATATCCCTCTTTATCAAAGGGTGAAGTTGTGTTTGCTCTGGCTTTATGAGATGCCCAAAATACAGCTTGCAGGCAAACTGCAGAGCAGCCTGCTCTGTAAGAAAGCTCACAGCTGTTCTCTGCCTTAGAGAGATGATGTGGTCCTGTGGCTGAGACACAGCTTCCATTCCCAGGTCTGCCACTAAGTGATTAAAGATGGGGCTTGAGGTAAAATGCGGTGTGACAGCCTAAACCTGTGATGACAAAGGCACATTTCCTAAAACCTGTGATGACAAAGGCACATTTACAAGAAATGGGGGCATGGTTCTGGTTCAAAAAAAAAAAAAAAA
>VWYK01117135.1:2003-21761 GCA_013399775.1 Semnornis frantzii | reverse complement strand
AAAAAAAAAAAAGAAAAAACCAGAGGAAAAAAAAATAATCTGATATAGCCATAGCTGCTATCCCAGATGGTGAATCCAGTTCACAAATGGAAGAAAAGCATCTTTAGTCAAAGGGTCTGGTACTGCTCCTGCCCTGTTTCTGATTGCTTTCCCAAAAAACTCAGCATCATGTTTGTTGATTTTGGCCAGAATAAGTCTCCAGATGTCTTCCATGTCCTTCTCTCACATAGGCGCTCAGCAACACATGTAAATGCCCTATCCAGTGACCATTTGTGCTGGTTTGAGGCTAATTGGAATACTTTAATAGAGAAAATTATACTATAGGCTGTGAAANAGGGGTGGGGAGAAGGTGGAAGGGTGGTTGGGAGCCCCTCCTGGGGTCTCTGATTTCTGGGAGGGGAGTTGTGTTTCTGTATTACCTTTACCTTGCATATTTCTGTAAATATTCCTGTATATACTGCATATCTCTGCTTGTTCTTTGTGCTAAGCTGTAAATAGAGCTTCGGTCCTTCACTTCCAGCTGGCTGAGTTCTAGTCTGGGTCATTTTACAAAGTGTGGGGGGTGGGGAACTCCCAAACCATCACATCATTCAAGATGTGACTGAAGTTTGCACAGGCATTTAAAAGACACTTCAGTCCACCCTTAAACAAAACCTGTATCAGGTGCAATCCCACCAAATCCAGTGGAAGAGGGCTAGAAGAAGATGTTGCTACTCCTTTGCAGCTCCTTGAAGTATTTACTGGAATGAAATCAGCTGCTCTGGAAAAATGCTATAGGCTATGCAAATCAGCTCATCATCTCCATACCAGCCACTCAATGGCTAACAAGTCCAGGACTATCAATTCCCTCAGCTAATTATCCTCCTTTGCCAGGGAAAATCAACACATTCACTGCAATATTTCTGTACCAACATCTGAGACAACAGTGAGCAGCAGAGATAAGCAAAGCTTCCACCTCCAGTTTTCCACATACTAAAACGTAGGTGGAGTTCATATTAAATGTAGACAACAGAGGTGGGTCCAGCTCCAATCTAAAGACTTTCAAACTTATAGAGAAGAGTTCTTGAAGCCTGTCTCCAAAGTTTCTTTTCATGGCTTCTCCTTATGAAGAGGGCCAGCACAAAAATGATGGTGCTAGAAACTGTGGGCCTAGGTGATTTCTACAGCACTCCAAATTCTGCAGCTACAGCCGCAGCTTGGAAAAGAACTAATAAACAATTAGGCAAGCAAAAAGGAATCATACATCCCTACTGATAGGTTTTTGGCTGTGCCACTGAGTTCCTCTTCACTCCCTACTAGCCGTACATGTTACAAGGAACATGCAGAATTATATACATTTATTAAACAACTTACAAGGTTTTGGATGGTCTGGTTATGAGGCTGTACAAAGCAGTTTCTATTTTGAGAGGCACTACAGTGCTAAAGGAAGGAGTAAAACCAGTTAAAATGTAATCACTATTCCCATCACTTTCAGCTACCTTTCAAGCAGTGTCCTCTGGCCAAATTTCTTTGTCTTTATGCCCTTATGGTTACACCTTTACTACACCTAACTAAGGTTTAAAGAGTGTGAGTTGTAGCTAGCAGAGAGATTGTCCTGTTTTAAAACTTCTCATTTTAAACCCCTCTGCAACTCCGTTTATCCTGCCACACGGAATAACTGAAAGGTGCTAGAGAAGATGGGCATGAACCTGAAACCCAACCCCTGTAAAAGCTGACCACATGATAACAGTTTACACTTACAGAAGCATCATTCATATCAGAGGTGGTTTGCAAAATGTAGAGACATGGGGACAAGGGGCAATGGGTTTAAACTGGCAGAGAGATTGAAACTGAATGTTAGGAAGAAGTTGCTTGCAGTGAGGGTGGTGAGATACTGGCACAGGTTGCCCAGGGAGGTTGTGGTTGCTCCCTCCCTGGAGGGGTTCAAGGCCAGGTTGGAGGAGACCTTGAGTGACCTGTACTAGTGGGAGGTGTCCCGGCCTATGACAGGGGATGGGAACTAGATGATCTTTGAGGTGCCTTCCAACCTTACCATTCTATGGTTCTATGTCTAGCAAACCGCAGTTACTACTCGACTAAAAATCGGCAGCCTACAAAATCAGGCATGCCAGTGGGTCAAGGGGAGATTTTAAATAAGAGCACTTACTGTCACCCATAAAAGTGGTCCATTCTTTACCTCAAAGCAGTGAAGACCTCAACATTTGCCCGATGTGATCCAAATAAAAGACAACATTCAGGATATTTTTATTCAAAACAATTGCCTTGTATACAAATAGGCCAATTTGCAATGGGTTGGGTAGCTGCCGGATGTGGGTAGAAAAGGAACACATGCTGTAAATTTCAGGGCTTGGTAATTAGAAAAGTCTGCCTGTTTCCCAAGCCTGCCTCTCTGTAGGTAGGACTAAAGGGCAACATTATGTCATTTCCCTTTGCGCAGGACTCCCTATTGACTCCCATAAAGAATTTGGCTTAGAAACTGATGACAGGGCACAGCCCAAGCTGAGGAAAGAATAACCCATAAAAGAAGATGGGTTGGCAAGGGAAAAGTCATTCCTAGTCATCAAGACATCTCAAGTACAGGACAGATGATGTCTGCTGTCAGTTATACCAATCCCTCAAATCCAGAACTGCTAAATGTGCGCCACTGAAAAGAGGGTTCAGACTGAAAGGAGTGGAAGTAAGTCTTAAATCACAGAAGGGAACATCACACAGAACAGCTACCAAGGTATGACACATCCTGTTAAGTGGTTCCCCTGAGTTCAACTAGGGGGCGACCTCCCAGATCCGTCCTGCATTAAAATATATTCACAAATGTTTCTATTTCAGAATCCTTCTGTTATCAGCAAGCACTGACAAGAGTTTAAAGGCTTTCATCAGCCAAACTGCACGTTTTGTAATCTTTGCTCCAGTTCTGTGTATTTATGCCCCTTTATCTCTTCAAAGCAAGCTATTACGCCTGGCAAAACCACACTGCCAACAGACTGAGAAGCCACATTCCCTCCAAAGTCAGCATAACCACAAGTATGCAAGACCTATAATGATATCAAAGGCAATACATCAGGATCTCATTGTGAGCATGATGTGAGCACAATAGGTGAAATCAGGATGGAGACAGTGAAGCGACAGGAAAACAGATGACGCAAATCAGACTTTCAAAATGGGAGTCTCTCAAACAACACCTTTAAGTGCTTCTCTCAAACAGTCAGAACTGGTGACACAAAGTACTTATAGAATCATAGAATGGGAGGTTGGGAGGGACCTCAAGGATCATTCAGTTCCAACCCCCTGCCATAGGCAGGGACACCTCCCACTAGTACAGGTCACTCAACGCCTCCTCCAGCCTGGCCTTGAACACCTCCAGGGAAGAAGCAGCCACAACCTCCCTGGGCAACCTTGGACTCGATGATCTTAAAGGTCTTTCCCAACCAGAAATGATTCTCTGATTCTGTGTGTACAGCAGACAGATAAATAGAAAGAAGACAATAATCTTCTAGGCAAACCAGAAAGGTTTGGGCACAATCAATAGGTCTGTAATCTAATTTGTGATTTACTGATTATTGTCAGACGGACAAAACAGTACCTAACACACCATGAAGGCAAAGAAGGCGAAGATGCTCAGAGAGCTGCAGCAGCTCTGCTGTGAGGACAGGCTGAGAGAGTTGGGGCTCTGCAGCCTGGAGAAGAGAGGGCTGCCAGGAGACCTTAGAGTAGCCTTCCAGTATCTGAAGGGGGCTACAAGAAGGCTGGGGAGGGACTACTGAGAAGGTCTTGTAATGACAGGACAAGGGGCAATGGGTTTGAACTGGCAGAGGGGAGATTTAGACTGGATGTTAGGAGGAAGTTGTTTGCAGTGAGGGTGGTGAGACATTGGCACAGGTTGCCAAGAGAGGTTGTGGCTGCTCCCTCCCTGGAGGTGTTCAAGGCCAGGTTGGATGAGGCCTTGAGTGACCTGTTCTGGTGGGAGGCGTCCTTGCCTATAGCAGGGGGTTGGAACTAGATGATCTTTGACATCCCTTCCAACCCTACCATTCTCTGATTCTATGATTTTACTTATCATTATTTACTAGGGAGAATTTCCTCATAGCATATTAACCACCAGTATATTCCTTTTCTTCGGGAGTATTGAAATGACTTATCTGTCCCATGAAAAATTTTAGTGATGAATAAGACAATATTCCTGAAAGAACCCTTGCAATCCTCCAGTACAAGATGATTACATGAAAGAAAAGACTGACCAGTTTGTACAAGAGAGAAAAGGGAAGGGGGCAGTTAAACTTTTTTCCTTAAATTCATCTGGTGGCATTCCAGCACAGATAATCACTCCACCCACAGCAACTCACTGATGTCTTTAGTACCTTACCCCATCTTGTTGGGAGAATGAAAAGCCAGATTCATGAGCATGATGTGAGAATTTGCCCTTGGTATCACTGTGGGATGACCCAAACCCTGAAACTCTATCAAGGAGTTTATTAGGAGCACTCTACAAAATACCAGTCCAGCACACATAGTCTGTACATGCTGTTCACAATTCCTGTAACCACAGTGAGCAGAGCAATAATATCAATACCAACTACACAGCCCTTCCAGCTCTGCTTTCCCCCCCCTTTTTTCTACTCCCCTACCTGACTATTTTTTCCTCCTGCTCAGAGCAGAGTGACCATGTGGCACCAGACTCACGGTGCAGCTACTCACAAAGTAAGCTGCAGTGGGAAGCATTTTTGTTATCTGTGTTGCTGACCTTCAGAGGAATACCCCACAGTGCAGGCTGGACCATAAAAGGAATTCATGTGTAGCCACTGTTTAGAAAAGTCATCTCCCTGTCTTTCCCAGATATGGCACTGCCTTATTAAGACACTGAAGTAATAACTGCTGGAGAATCTCAGGAATGTTCTGAGCAACAGCACCCAGAAAAAGCTCATCATTTAGTATGTGTTGGAGATGAACTTTTAAAAAGCTGGGAGGATTGTGCAGCTTAGCAGTTCCAGGTTAATGAAAGACAGTAAAGACACTGCAGTCATGCTATTACTGTGGAAATAGACATAAGATTTCCACCCCCTAGCCCCCCGCTCTCTTTCAATCCAGCCATAAAAGTTTTTTACGTGAGGAAAAGGTAGAACATCAGACTAGATATTGAGAACTACATCTGGAGGGATGGTCTGAGATACCATAGGAGTTCAATGCTATAATCATCCCAGGAAGGGGCATAAGGACAAAAATCATTTGTATATGAGTGATCAGAAGGACTTCCCTCTCCAGTCTCTGCTGATGTGCTCTGTTCCTCTCACAAAATGATGCAGGAGAGGAGGCTCTTTCTCTGGCTGCTGACTTTCTAACTGTAAGCAGTTAAGTGAAAATCTGAGAGGTATTTTTCTCTGAAAAATGTTGGAATTCACACAAACACAAATTTATGAGGTTTCCCTTTTTCACCCAAAGGTCAATTTCACTAAAAGCTGTTTATATCACCTCCTCCTTTTTCTCTATTTCTCTGTGTTGCCCAGGGAGGTTGTGGCTGCTCCCTCCCTGGAAGCATTCAAGGCCAGGTTGGACGAGGCCTTGAGTGACCTATTCTAGTGGGAGGTGTCCCTGCCTATGGCAGGGAGTTGGAACTGGATGACCTTTGAGGTCCCTTCCAACCTTACCAGTCTATGATTCTATGATTCTATTAGAAAATACAGACGGACAAAGTTTAATCCTTTATATTAAGGAAGCATTCTTCTCTGGGGCCAACTTCACTCCAACTTCTCACCACAGTATGGTTATGATGCATTTCAGCAACACCCAGAATTGATATGCAGAGGATCTGATGTTCTCCTTATTGCTAGAGAGCTGGTAGATTTATATTCTTTATATATCATAGGCCATACTTAAATGGCAAATATTTGTTAATAAACAAACCCAGCTTGCTTCTGGAGGCACTGACTGCTTGCTGAAGTCAGAAATTTGCTCAGCACACACGCACACCCATGTTTCTGAGAATTAAGCTTTTATACACAGCAACCCCACTTGTGGTAAGAAGCTGTTTGTCTTATGAACAAGTGTGTATGTTTTCAGACACTCATGCAGAGTTTTTTTCCTACTTTAAAATTGATGTTTTTCAGATTTTCCTTCCTAGTCTCTCTCTCTCTCTTCATCTTTGCAGGATACTCCGCTGAAAAAGCTAAATGCCCAAGCCATTGCAGTAATCCAGCTACCAGGAATAATTGTAGCCACTTGCTGTCTCTGTAGTGGTTCACAAGGTCCTGAGCTCTCTGTTTCTTGACATGTGGTCACTAGCAGTTGGTGGATGTATGTTACATCTAATACCAGCCTTTCCCTGGTCTGTACCTGACCTCATTCCTGACCTGTGGAAAAGGACTTGGGGATACTGATGGATGAGAAGATGGACATGTACCAACGATGTGCAGTTGCAGCCCAGAAGGTCAGTGGCATCCTAGGTTGCATCAAAAGAAGCATGACAAGCAGACTGAGAGAGATGATTCTACCCCTCTGCTCTGGTGAGTCTCCATCTGGAGTATTGTACTCATCTCTGAGTCCTCAACACAGGAAGGACATGGACCTGATGAAGAGGGTCCAAAGAAGGACCACAAAGAGGGTCAGAGATCTGCAGCACCTCTCTTACAAATACAAGCTGAGGGAGCTGGGGTTGTTCATCCTGAAGAAGAGAAGGCTCCAGGAAGACCTTATAGAGGCCTTCAAGTACCTGAAGGGGCCTATAGGAAAGCTGGAGAAGACTTTTTCAGAAGGGTGTGTGGCAACGGGTTGAAGGGCAATGGTATTAAGCTAGAGCAAAGCCAGCTTGATCAAGCTAGAGATGTATATTAGATATTAGGAAGAAGTTCTTCAGTAGAGCAGGGGATTGGAACTAGATGATCCTTGAGGTCCCTTCCAACCCTGCCATTCTATGATTCTATGAGGGTCCAGGAGTTCAGAGTCCATGCATCTCACCACGAAGACTTTGTCCATACACAGATGCTGCAGAAGCTTACCTCAAACCTAGTCTGAAACCAAACACATAAAATCCATGCAAACCTCTCAGTCCAAATGTTAATGAGCTTATCCTCCCATACTGCTTAACAGAAGACACCTTCCTTGCACAAGGCTCAGCTGACAAGCAGTAAATCAAGCTATGGTAATTTGGTTACTTTCCACCATGTGCATTTAATTGACTTAAAAATTTTACTGTGACATACATCAGGTTTAGATCACTCAAAGAGGACTCTCAAAGAAGGGAATGCTTGTTCAAGTGAGTCAGTTCAAACATCAGTAGACAAGTCATCTGGTGCTGGTGGAAAAGAGAAGCAACTTAGCAAAACCTCTGAAGAAGCCTTGCTTTTGAGTACCAATTTTCAGCACCTCTTTTAAGGCCTCAGCACAAGAATTCAGTCTGCCTGGAAGGTAACCATTTGCTAGAGCAGTCCTTTTTGTTGCTTTAAATAATGTCCACATTGAAATGGGTCACAAGCTACCTTAAATTAAACCAAGGCATGTGCTCAGCAAATATGAAAGGAAAACAACTTGAAAAAAAAAATATTAAAACCAATACAAACCAAAAAGACAGGCACAACTAGCTGTTGAGTTACAGCTTTCCCTTGATTTCCTATGTCAGCAAGACAAACATGCTGGTTTTTATTCAACAGGCTATCCAGCAAAGATCCTTAAAAAAAGCAAATTTATTTACTCAAACCAACAGGTTCTGATATAACAGGGAGAAAAGCAACATCTGTTTACATTTTATTAATGTCAACCAAGATAAGGCTAACCTTTAACTGCCAAATGCACTACCCACTGGTTTGTACTTCCCAATACGCAAAAAGAAAAGCGTTCTGCTTACTTTTCTGCTTCCTGTCACCCTTGCTTGCTCCCCAGGAAGAGAAGGGCTCAGTTGCAAGGCTGACACAAGTACTGCTCAGTCCAATTTACAGCCCTTTCACTTCTGCTATTAAGCTGACCCTCTGGCCACACTGCATGCCAGCATGCTCAGGGACTGTGCTGTCACCCGACTTCCAGTTGCCCACTGACTTTATTTCTGAACAGATAAATACTGTGCACAGCTGAAATTCAACAAGGCTAAGTGGAAGGTCCTGCACCTGGGTGGGCACAATCCCAAGCACAACTGCAGGTTGGGGAGCGAATGGCTGAGAGCAGCCCTGAGGAAAAGGATCTGGGGGTGTGGGGGGATGAAAACCTCAACGTGAGCCTGCAGCCTGAGTGCAGCCCAGACAGCAAGTGTGTGCTGGGCTGCAGCAAGAGCAGTGTGGGCAGCAGGGCAAGGGAGGGGATTCTGCCCCTTTGCTCTGCTCTCCTCAGGCCCCACATGGAGTCCTGTGTGCAGTTCTGGAGCCCCCAGCACTGGAAGGACATGGAAGTGTTGGAGTGAGTCCAGAGGAGGCCACCAAGATGCTGAGATGGCTGCAGCAGCTCTGCTGTGAGGACAGGCTGAGAGAGTTGGGGCTCTGCAGCCTGGAGAAGAGAAGGCTTCCAGGGAACCTTACTGTAGCCTTCCAGTATCTGAAGGGGACTACAGGAAGGCCGGGGAGGGACTATTGACAAGGTTTGTAATGACAGGACAAGGGGCAATGGGTTTAAACTGTCAGGGGAGATTTAGACTGGATGTTAGGAAGAAGTTGTTTGCAGTGAGGTTGGTGAGAGACTGGCACAGGTTGCCCAGGGAGGTTGTGGCTGCTCCCTCCCTGGAGGTGTTCAAGGCCAACTTGGATGAGGCCTTGAGTGACCTGTACTAGCAGGAGGGGTCCCTGCCTATGGCAGGGGGTTGGAACTAGATGATCTTTGAAGTCCCTTCCAACCTTACCATTCTATGACTCTATGATTCTGTGAATTAAGTTGCCCAAGAAGCACAGCCACCTGATTCTATGAAAGACCTTGATCACAGAAAGCCACAAGGAGGATTTTCTCTGGTTAGCATGAGCTAGTAAGTAGGTTACAATGAGAGAGAGAAACAAAAACTTAAAAAGCTGCTAATAAACATTTACCTTCAGTACTTAAAGCTCTGTTTAAAGGCATAGGGCCAAAAATGCTGGAGCTAACTGACTCAAATAGCAAGTTGAAATTGATTTGGAGTTTAATTAGCAAATCACATTTTTCTTTGAACTGAGCTGTGCAAAGGTAACTCTGCCTAGGCTGCCAGCAATTTAATAGTATTTACATACTGAGCTTACTCGTGTGTTACACTTGTGAGCATCTGCCTACATTTAATCTATGATCCTTACAGAAGTAACTGGTCTCCATTTTATAAAGGGAAATTTAATCTGGTTATTCTGGTTTGATTTCAGATATTAGAATAATAGAATGGTAAGGTTGGAAGAGACCTCAAGGATCATCTAGTTGCAATCCCCTGCCATAGGCAGGGACACCTCCCACTAGCACAGGTCACTCAAGGCCTCGTCCAACCTGGCCTTGAACATCTCCAGGGAGGGAGCAGCCACAACCTCCCTGGGCAACCTGTGCCAGTGTCTCACCACCCTCATTGTAAAGAACTTCCTCCTAACATCCAGTTTCAATCTCCCCTCTGCCACTTCAAACCCATTGCCGCTTGTCCTGGCATTACAAGACCTTGTCAATAGTCCCTCCCCAGCCTTCCTGTAGCCCCCTTCAGATACTGGAAGGCTACTCTAAGGTCTCCTGGAAGCTTTCTCTTCTCCAGGCTGCAGAGCCCCAACTCTCTCAACCTGTCCTCACAGCAGAGCTGCTGCAGCCCTCTCAGCATCTTGGTGGCCTCCTCTGGACCCACTCCAACAGTTCCATGTCCTCCCTGTAGTGGGGGCTCCAGAACTGCACACAGGACTGCAGGTGGGGTCTGAGGAGAGCAGAGTAAATGGGGAGAATCCCCTCCCTTGCCCGGCTGGCCACACATATCAGATGTTACTAAAATGCAAACTCACAGGGAGAAGCAAATGATCCCAGAAATCCACCGACTAATATCCATCTCTCTCCTTAAGGAGAGAAACAGTAGGGTGGTAACCAGTTTCTGTCATGTCTGTTGGCTTTTACCGTTCTGAGCTCAGAATACATTGAAGGACAACGACACAATTAAGCAGTAAGTTCAACAGTATTCTTATCCAGGCAAAAGAAGGCATTGCAATGTACCAGCTAAGAGATCACACCCATCCAAGCCTGGAAATTTGCAGTTCTGGAGGTTGCTTTTCCTTTCCGTTAAGAGCAAAAGCACAAATTAGATACTGCCAATGCTCTCCTTTCGCAGCAGTCCCTACTTAACACCTCCTCCATACAGTGTCCTGTCACCTGCAGGCAGTTCACATCTTGGCAGCTGGGCTCAGAAGCCCCAGATGCACTGCCCATGTGTATCTGCTCGGCTTCTGGGCCCAGGTGCAGGTGCTGTGGCAGGGAAGCAATGCAGGACAGCCTGGCTGGCTTTACTCCCACCTTCCCTTCTTAGGCAACAGCAAAGAGGGCTGCACTGGCAATTCACCTGTCTGGCAGAAACCATCTGAGTAGCACTTGATGACCCTCTGCCAACAAACACATCAAGACCCCATATGGGCCACCTTGATGGGAGGGTTGGGCCATCAGGATGTATGCCCTCAACTACCTGCAACAAGCACACGCAGGTTACAGAATGTATTCTAGCAGGTGACCATGCCAAGGCACAGTGTATTTACCTGAAAATATATTTTTAAATGTTACTAAAGATACAAGGACATTGAAGCAGCAGCTTCTTTTGCATAGAATAAAGCAGTAGGCTTTTTGCTTGTGTTTAAACTAAATGAACTTTGCTGCAGAACATTAATTTTAATAATAAGGTCTTTTTAAATCAAGAGGAGTTAATTCAGAATATGCAACCAGCTTATTTGAAGCACATATACTAGTGTGCTGAGGTATGCACAATCCTATGGCCCGAGAAGGCTTTATGCAAGGAAATAAATTAACCCTACCTCTTGTGCTAGTTGTGGGCACTAGGCATGTGGGAAGTGACTAAACAACTGATAATTTAGTCATAAACTTACTTTCTAGAAAGAAATACAGATCAACTCTTGTTATTCACAGAGACAAGGTTAGGACTCTAATAAGATTTAGCAAAGGTTCGTGTAGGTTTTTATGACAAGTAACACTGGCTGTCTAGGTTGAAGAAGAAGAATCCTGTCCTGCCCAGGACAATCATTTGGCAAATCATAGAATCATAGGATCACAGAATGGTAAGGCTGGAAGGGACCTCAAAGACCATCTAGTTCCAATCCCCTGCCATAGGCAGGGACACCTCCCACTAGTACAGGTCACTCAAGGCCTCGTCCAACCTGGCCTTGAACACCTCCAGGGAGGTTGTGGAGCACAGAATCACAGAATGTGATCAAAGATCACATTGGGTGATTCTGTGCTCCACAGCCTCCCTGGGCAACCTGTGCCAGTGTCTCACCACCCTCACTGCAAACAACTTCCTCCTAACATCCAGTTTCAATCTCTCCTCTGCCAGTTCAAACCCATTGCCCCTTGTCCTGTCACTGCAAGACCTTGTCAAGAGTCCCTCCCCAGCCTTCCTGTAGCCCACTTCAGATACTGGAAGGTCACTCCAAGGCCTCCTGGAAGCCTTCTCTTCTGCAGGCTGCAGAGCCCCAACTCTCTCAGCCTGGTCTCATAGTGGAGCTGCTGCAGCCCTCTGAGATCATCTTCAAGGCCTCCTCTGAACCCGCTCCAACAGTTCCATGTCCTTCCTGTTCTGGGGGCTCCAGAACTGCACACAGGAGTCCAGGTGGGGTCTGAGGAGAGCAGAGCAAAGGAGCAGAATCCCCTCCCTTGCTCTGCTGCCCACACTGCTCTTGCTGCAGCCCAGCACACAGTTGCTGTCTGGGCTGCACTCAGGCTGCAGGCTCACGTTGAGGTTTTCATCACCCCGGACCCCCAGGTAAAACCAAGTATTGAATTTCCTTCATTCTGGATTGGTTAAGGACAGTGTCTTTGGTCACTGCCATAATAAGTTACCTATAGGTAACCTACATGAAAGGCTGATGTGCTCCTTGCCAAGGCAGAGAAAATGGTGCTGGGAAAATTCAGGTGTTTTGTCTCCTTCAAGGGACATCCATACATATAGTTACAGGCACATATAGTTACAGCTCCAACCCTTCACTAACCTTAAGCCAGTGTTCCACTAAGGTAGCCTTTCACTTTTCAAGTTTGTGCAGTTTGTGCCCCTTCCCCTTCCTCAGCTTTTTATTGCTTACCAAAAGCTCATATGGTATGGAATAGCCCTTTAGTCAGCTATCCTGGCTGTGTCCCCTCCCACCTTCTTGTGCACCTCCAGTTCACTCACTGGCAGAGCAAAGTGAGAAGCAGCAAAAGCCTTGATGCTGTGTGAGTGCTGCTCAACGAAAACCTAAAGCATCTTTGTATTATCTTCACTTTTTTTCAGCACAAATCCAAAACACAGCTTCATACTAACTAATACAAAGAAAATTAACTCTATCTCAGGTCAAAACTGTTAAACATCTGCCACTCTACACCACAGATAACTCCACTTCAGGAATAAGAAGAAGTTTCAAAAGCTACTTGTGGTCACTCAGCACTGATCTAAAGTGATCACCTCACTGTCCTGCACAGGAAAATGGAAATTGTCTACTTTCTGCACTGGACAAGTGTGACCTTTCCTTGCTCTCTAGAAGCATTGAGACACCATAGCACCAAATGCCTCCTGCCCTGATGATCCAGAAGATAAGCAACACACTCCTCACTAAATCCTGCAAAGATGTGCCCCGTTTTACTTTCTTCCCTTGGCGAATCGGCCCTCTGCACATTTGCCTGAGCTGTGATAGCCTCAATGGGAGCAGTAGAATAGGAAAAGGAGGGTTAAATACTTTGCTAGTTCTATACTTACCTTCACAGCTCTAGACTGAAGTTCATTTGACAGGCGTCAGAGCCTTTTTAGTGACTTGAATTTCAATATTAGATAGCCACTTCTCTTTGCTGCATTTTCGCAACAGGAAAACCAGCTCCTCTCCTTCCCCATCAAATGACCCAAAGTCCCTTAGCAAAGAGCATTAGGAAAGGCAGAGTCACGGTTCAAAGTGAAGCTTCAGCTAAATGAAGACCGGTCTGACACTGATCTCAGGAACCTCCTGAGCTCTGCAGCAGTGATAGTATGGGGACGAAGCAAATTGAATCAGCTTCCAAAGTGATTTTTTTAAGAGCCCCAACACCAGGGAGAAGTGAAAATGCACTGCTGGCTCAATGGCAGATCAGCCAGTTATAGAATTGTGGCTTAAGTGCCAAATAGATTAACCTGAGAACTGTTCTTTGGAGAGTTCGAGGGGCCAATCTTTGCCCACAGTTATGCTGAAGTCAAGGAAGCAGGTCACTTCAAGAAGTATTTCACCTCAATTTTTTACTGCAGCTGCATGCAGCTGTCACAGACTGGAGTGCATCAGCGAGATAATCACAAAGCATCAACCCTCCCAACACACATACACACTCTACTCAGCCCCAAGCTAAATTCTTCCAGCTCAGTTACATTAAAATTACAAAACTGGGGGATTCTGTTCAAGAGAAGAGGCACAAAGCAGCAGGTGACATTGGTTTTCTCCCTTGTTGAAAGCAGCCAGGCCCCACGCTTCAATTACAGAGAGGACTTTTTGCAGCCAGTTAAGTGCAATTCCCTTCTGTGAGGGCCCCTGCACTCCAGTACAGTACATACCCTGTGGCTGGGAGGGCAAAGCGTTTGTCCAGCTCCTTCAAGCTGTGACCACTGAGACAGTCTCATATATCACCTGCCTGGAATAACTCAGGTAGGGTTTAATCCAAAGCCCACTGAAATTGATGGGAATCATCTCACTGACTTCAGCCAGCTCGGGACCAGGACCCCAGGGATTTATGCAACTATGTCCTAGGTGCAGGACTCACTCTGCTTCTGAGGAACAATTCAAAGCCTTGGCTTTGCTGCACAGCAATCATCACCCAAGTGGCTGGTAGGCTTCTATGTTCCTTGACCTCACACCTGACTGGTACAAATCACATGCAAACTGCTGGCAGACTGGCACAGCTAACACTGCCATACTTTGTCCTGCTTTTCCCACCATATACCTGGAAAGTCTTGTTTCCCCCATGAGCTACAAGAGCTGCTGGGTCTCTGCCAGCCTCAGCATGTGCAATAAATCTGCCAGTCTGGGAGAAAGCTGGACAAAGCCCCACATGCCTGCTGTTGGCCACATGCCTCCTAGACAGGTCTGCACTGCTACAAACACACTGATAGGCCTCCAGAGATCCTAGACAAATAAAAATAGTCCAAAAATTCTGGATAGACAGAATCTCTAGGTGGGTGCAGCAAGCCTGTGTGGGGAATCCAGTATACATGGGATACCTTGAAATTGTAAGAGTTTAAAATGCCAAAAAACCACTACCTTTCAGAGTTGGGATCAATCTCTGAGTTGCCACAGCGTGAACTACTAACCCAAGGACATGCCAGGGAGGAATTGCACTGTTGGTCTTTAAAGAGAAAGCCGCTGTCTCCTCAAGATCAATCCTAAGCTGATCCATCCAGAACGCCAGGGCTATGCAGCACAGGAAATCATTATTTCCAACAGTGTCCTAATAGAAGAGAACAAGCAAACAAAGCACCCTACCAAACAAAAGGTCTAATATATGCCCTCAAGGATCAAACTTGCTCTAAGCATCTCAAAAGATTCAACATAAGTGCTAGACAGGAGTGGCCCCAGCAAGACAGGGAAGCTGCCAGTACATGCATCCTGATCAGCTCTCACATGGCCTGTGGTCCCTGGAAAGGACAGAATAAGGTCAAGCTTCTCCCTTTTGGATGAGTCCATGCTGCCATAAGGTATGCTCACTCCTCCCTCAGGCTGGGAACACAGCCTTTCCGTGTCTTTCTCCCAGGAAATGGCACAGTGCAGCTGGCTGATGTAACAGCAGTCACAAATACTTCTGCCTGATATGGCTGCTTGCTCTCCTGGGTTTGCTCTGCAACTCAAATAAGCCTAAACAGTGCCTGTGAGACCTAGCAAACATGCTACAACCTACATGTAAGCCTCCATTTGCCCATCCCAGAGCAGAGGCATAGAGCCTACAGTGCTTTCCTCACAGCAAGGCCACAGCCCACTCAACACAGCATCACAGAAGCATTCACATTGGAAAAGCCTCTCAGGATTACCAAGTCCAAGCCAGAATCCTTCTCTACAAGGTGCACCCTAAACCATATCCCCAAGCACCACAGCCAAATGACCTTTAGACACATCCAGGGTTGGTGAATCCACCACCTCATTCCAATGCTCGACCACACTGGCTGGGAAAAAATCCTTCCTAATGCCCAGTTTAAACCTTCCCTGCTGCAGCTTGAGGTTGTTCCTTCCTTTTCTACAGTTGTTCCCTTCTGTTCTATGGCTACCCTGCCTGGAGTCCTGTGTGCAGTTTTGGAGCCCCCAGCACAGGAAGGACATGGAACTGTTGGAGTGGGTCCAGAGGAGGCCACGAAGATGATCTCAGAGGGCTGCAGCAGGTCTGCTATGAGGACAGGCTGAGAGAGTTGGGGCTCTGCAGCCTGGAGAAGAGAAGGCTTCCAGGAGACCTTAGAGTAGCCTTCCAGGATCTGAAGGGGGCCTACAGGAAGGCTGGGGAGGGACTACTGACAAGGTCTTGCAATGGCAGGACAAGGGGCAGTGGGTTTGAACTGGCAGAGGGGAGATTGAAACTGGATGTTAGGAGGAAGTTGTTTGCAGTGAGGGTGGTGAGACACTGGCACAGGTTGCCCAGGGAGGTCTTCTGTGCTCCACAACCTCCCTGGAGGTGTTCAAGGCCAGGTTGTATAAGGCCTTGAGTGACCTGTAGTAGTGGGAGGTGTCCCTGCCTATGGCAGGGAGTTGGAACTGAATGATCCTTGAAGTCCCTTCCAACCTTACCATTCTATAATTCTACCTGTGAGAAGAGACCAGCATCAACCTCTTTATAACCTCCTTTCAGGGGTTGTAGACAGCAATGAGGTCTGCCCTCAGCCTCCTCTTTTTCAAACTAACCATCCCCAGCTCCTTCAGTCACTCCTCATAAGAATTACTTTCCAGGTCCTTCACAGCTTCCTTGCCCTCCTCTGCACTCACTCCAGTGTTGATGGAAGAGTGCAGGGAAATGCCCTGTGCCTGTGCAGCAGGGACCAGTGGGCAGAGCTGCTGGAGCATTATCAGCCTTCAGGTCACTTGTTAGGACTGCACAGTTCAGTTGATAAAACACCTGAACACATTCTGACAGAGGTCTGGCAAGCAGATTGCTGTGGCTTAAGACACGTACACTAAGACACTGTAGTCCCAAAGCCCTAGAAGTTTACCAAAAACAATCCAGCATAGTTTGTTTTCTTTCCTGTAATAAGTGGGCAAATGCTGTCTTGAGCTCAGTGTGAGCAGCACAATGCAACAGAGACAGGTGCTCAGCCCCTTCCTAGTGCAGGTTTTGGGAGGTCTCTGCTGGCAGTCTAGTCTGAACTCAGGCTCACACTGTTATTGTTAAGGCAGACTGAAAATAAAACGGCCAGACTAAATTATTTTAAGATCTCAAGATTTTTAAAGCAGTCTTGTGACTTTTAAGGGGTCTGACTCATGATACTTGAATGCTTGGATTTGGCAGCAGCAGAGAGAGTACAGCAAGATTTAGCACACACCAATTTACTGCTAAAAGTCTTTGAATGTATGGGAAAGGACATGGAGTGCTTCTGTAGGGATTTGCCAGAAGAGGGATGAGGGCCCAAGCCCTTCCTCTCCATCCAGGCTGCCATTGAGCTTGCCTCCTCCACTGAAGTTACCACACAACCCCAGCAAAGCTGCCCCAGATGTGACAAAACTGAGTCCCGAAATCATGTATGGGAGGATGGGGACGAGGCTGTTTCTTGTGTGAGCAGCCATAGATATCTGGACCCATTGCTTGGCTTCTCCATCACCCAGGGACAGGTATTGCCATCAGCCTGCAGGGCTGCCCAGGGATGGTTCCTTCAAGGGATGCTGCTGAGCTGCTGCCTGTGACTTTGGCCTCCCCAGGGCTCTGTTTTCCCATGATCAGGGGCCAGAGCTGGGCCTGTGTGTAAAATTGCAGCCTGCACACTGACTTATGGATTCACCTGAAGTCCTGGATTTCACCTTCTATACCAGTGAGCACAGAGGCCCTTATCTGCAACTCCCTGCAGCTGTCACTGCCACTGCAAGCCAGCTGTGCCAAATTGCTGATGACCACAGCCTCTGCACACCCACATAAGAGCTCAGATGCCTTCACAGGGAAGGTTAAGCGACATCTTTCCATAGTAGAAAACAACTCCCATCATCATCTGTACTCCAGCCAGGGTCTCTGGTAGCAACAAACCCTTTCCTCAAAAAGATTTTCCTGAAGCACACTTACACTGCAAGTGCACAACTACTATGTGCCACAACGTGTGCAAGCCTGGGCTCTGCGATCCCTCCCACACTGCTGAACACAAACATGTTTCCTCAGGCCTGGGAGGAAACCTTCTGGAACAAGAAGACAGTTTAGTGCATGGCACATTTACTTCTCTGCCTTTTGGGCAGGTCATCCACCAGGTGATGGTTGTGTTTTGCCACAGGAGGCTGCCACCTCATTTCCCTTTGTACACCACACATCCCATGAGTTTATTTATCTGCAGGCAATGCTGCTGCTTCCCAGAGCTCACAGGTTCAGCTTGCACGGCATCACGGAATCACAAAAGCAATTCAGGATGATTCAGTATTCGGTTCTGCAGGGTAACGCTTTGTAAAGAGACAGCAATTGCATCTCGTCTGTCTGGGATTTACCCCCAGCTAGCATCAGACCCCTGCTCATATAGCAGGGCCTTCTTCAAAAGTGCAAAGTAGGCATACAAAATATGTTTGGGATTGCATTCTGTTGACTTTGATTTCAAACTCCTCTACAAATGCATTTTCTCCTACAGTGCTCACAGTTATTTTTCCAGCACATGGAAAGACCAGAAAACAAATCAAATACAAAAATGTGCTTAAACTTATGTTACTTTTTTTTTAAAATCACTGCAGTGCTAATAAACTAAATCAAACCTTTATATCAGAGAAGACATTACAAAAATAAATGAGGGCTGAGTTCCTCCCTGCTTACTCCACTGTAAATCATTGGAAATTCCATTAAAGCAAACAGAACTGTACAGGTGTAAAATGAGCTTAGCTAACAAAATGTCATTCCCAGTGTTTTCATGCTGTTTCTTTCATAAACTGACATCATCATCCCCATGTCAAGTTCTGTTCTCATTTGCACCAAAGTAAATTGTAATAAGTGATAACAATGCTGCCCAGATAAAGCAGTTGTAAATGGATAAATAGTGACAGGCAGTACCAATACAGCAGCAATGGCAGACTGCTCACAGACACACTAAACTACCTATTTCAACTCCAGCTCAGCTTTCACCCAATGCAATGTTAACTCTATGTTTGCACAGCACTCACCCACAGGGCATCTAGGTGTGAGTTTTCCTATCAAGAATTTCACACAGCCATAGTCTACCTTCACTGCTTACACTTATCCATAGAATGACATAACTAGAAGCCAGGGAATTTGCAACAGACAATTAGACACCACCGACTTTCAGCCTCTGCCACAACATGAACCAAAGCTATTGTGTGGGGCATATCACTTAGCAGGGACTCTCCAGTTAGCTCGAGCACACTTTGGAATTCCAGGCAGAAATCCTGGCGGCCACTGCTAATCAAAGGCGAGCTGCTGGCACCGTTAGCCGTACGCAACACCTCACCTCTCTACTTCCAGACGCATTCCCTCGCGCTTTTTCCTCCTGAGTTCTCTGCGGCGTTCGAAGTCATCCATGGTGAGTGTTCAACTGCTCAGAGCTCTGGAAAGATCCAAATCTGAAAGGGAGATGATCACTTAGAGAAGAAAGAAAACACAAAGGGATGTGTTGAACCGAGCCTGCCGAGTTTTGGTTTGCTTTCTTAACTTTGCTGTCACTATTTTCTTTTTCCATCCAAAAAAAATTTCACTTCCTCGGTATTGTTGAGATAAACAAGATTAATTAAATGCCTTGTAGGATAAACATAGCCCATGCCTGCCTTTAGTTTTCCAGTTAAAATTAAACCAGCATGCTTTAAGTCAGGGCTGTATACATCTGTGCTAGCCACAGACTATAGCTATCTGCAACCTCGTAGGTCTTTTCTACAAATAAAAGCAACAATTCAGAAGAATTTTAACTTTACACTTCCGATTTTTTTACTGGAAGCACAATCGAGCTGCACAGATAATTAAAAGCTTTGCAAAGTTAGTTCTCATCTATCTGTTCCCANAAAAAAAAAAAGAAAAGAGAAAAGAGGAGAAAAGCAGAGAAGTAAGCTGCAGCCTTTAAATACCACCCAGGAGGAGCCAAACTATGTAGAAATCCTGCTCAAAGAATCAGAAGTAGCAACAATTTTTTTTTTAAGTTTAATCCACACATTCTCCCCGTGCCCTACCTTCTTCTTTATGATTTAGTCCATGAAATATTTTCCCCTTTACAGTTCTTCACATACAAAACTTTTCCAGCCTTGGTTTACGTCCCATCAAGCCGAGTATTACAGAATTCCCTTGCAGCCCCCAAACCAAAAATGACTACCAGAAAAGGGAAAGCTGTTCTCTTTTTGTCCCTGCTTTGTTTACAGAGCTGTCAGTGGTTAGTTAAACTCTGCCTGGAATCTGGCATTTAAGGCCTGCTCTAAGATTGTTTCCTGTGCAGGGCTGGAGGCCTCAGCTTCCTCTGCAATCCTAGCCTAGGCGCTGCACTCAGAGGATTTCCACCGCCCC
>VWYK01117133.1:0-15676 GCA_013399775.1 Semnornis frantzii | reverse complement strand
AGCTCAAATACTCTGCGTCCATGACAAACTCCCCCATGGGGATTCTACTCCTGAGGCAGAGCCACATCTATTCATGTTGGCTTCTGGAGTTTCCACCTATGCAATCTGAGGTTTTAATGCTCTGTCATATCCTGGTAGAGTTCCTGTCACTAGTTAATAGTCAAGTGAATTATTTTTGCAGAACGCAATGTATTTCTAAGGCTGACATAGAACACATAAGGGGAGGTATACCCACAGAGTTGTGTGATACTTCACACAGTCAACTTTTAGCATCTATAATGATTAAGATGTTTATTAATAACTCGTGTCACTTCAGCTATAGTTTGGCCAAATCCTTTGATTTTCAATTGGCAGGAAAGACCCAGTTATTTCCTAAACAGCTGTACAGAAACTAAAACCAGAAAAAGCAAGAAGTATTTGTAGCTATTGAAACCCATGGAAGATCTCCAGGTTTGGCACTAGAGGTTCCCATTTCTTCATTTCAATGCCCCAAATTAACCATTGTTTAACATGTCATGGGAAAAACAAAGACACTGAGGAAGTGAGTGAAGAGCTGTGAATCCAGACATGCAGTCTCTGTGCAGCTCGGCCCTCTTCTGCTGCGTGACCTTGAATTTATATATAGTCTTCCAGACTCCTAACCAACAGAGGGATCCTGTCCTTGACATGGCCCAGAAAATGCCAGTCTCTCTATACTAAGGAGGGTTCTTCAGAAGCCATAAACACCAGGATTCCCCATCCTGCCTGCTGAGCAATCTGGCAGAAGGCATGGCCCTTCGGACTCTCAAGTTCTGGCCAAGGCAGATTTTGAGGCTCTGACATAGCCACTATGGAGCAACTTCTAACCTGAAAGCTAAGATAAACAATTAAGGACCTTGTATTCCCTGATTTTCTGCTCTCCAGTCCTCAAAGTATGTTCCAGTTTAGGGCCACAAGCTACCCAGGACTGGAGGACAGAAATGACACTTACTCCTTTGAAGAGGACATACTAGCACAGAGTAGTATGTTCCCCAGGAATGCACCAGAACTGAGCAACCAAGAGGTAGAAACAGCCCTGGCCGGCACATCTCAAAGCAAACACTACTTGGCTTCAGCTGGAACCTCAATGAAATTGAAATACCTCTGCCAAATATTTCCATTTCAATAAGGCATGCCCAGCCAGGTCCATGCTGCAGACCTACAAGCTGTTGTGGGCAAAATTTGTTTCTTCATCTCCATCTCTTTCCCAATATTGGTAATGATGTGCAGAGAGGACATCCATTCTATTTGGCACACAGAGGATCTGCTGAAAGAGCAGATGACCCAGAGCAGGTGTACTTAAAACTAGAGCCGCTGGAGAACATTTCCCACTTTCACCACAGTGAGAGATCAGTGTGCTGGGCTGATCTTGCTAAAAGTCTTATCCATAGACACTCTGCAGGACCTCAGGACCTAACTCAGAATCATTTAAAAAAAAAAAAAAAAAAAAAAAAAAAACAACAACAACAACAAAAATCAAAAACGTACTTTTGCTCTGATTTGAGTGAGAAGCATTTTTCTAAGGGAATAAAATTCTCACTTATTAAGCCCAGATCATCTGACATTACTGATAGCTGTCCATTATATGGAGTCCATATTCTTATTTCTTAAGTGTTCGAACACCTGAGACTACATCTGTTATAGCAGATATGAGCTACACATATGGTGGACACACTTGCACATACATGGTTGCTCCCTCCACCTCAAAGCAAGTTTTCCTCTACAGCCTCTAACAGATGCATGCAGATTCCCTTACAGTCTGAGAGATGAGATGTCATTAAGTCTTGGCAGCAGATCTTCTGGTGTGTATGGTGTGCCTTTACATCTGGCATCTGAATCACACAGCACGGTTTGCAGGAAGGGGAAGAACCCTGCACTGGGAAGGTTTCGAGGTGCAAGATAACCTGGAGGAAGAAGAGGAAATTATAATGGAGATGTGCACTTTTTTTGCCATGTTTTTCTGTCAGTATGTGCTATTGTCATTCTCCAATCCATAAGACTGATTCTCAGTTTCACTGAAGTTCTTCTAGTCCACCCTGGCAGCATTGTCTACCAAGCCCCCCTAGAAGCGCCAACTCAATAGTGACAAAGCCAGGAAAGGTTATTTAATATGAAAAAGAGTCGAGTTGTTTGTTTCTAAGATACCAGTCTGTCCCAAAGCAATAGCAATAGCACATTTCCCTTCTCCACTCCAAAATGCAAGAAACAGGTAAGAGGTGATGAAAGCACTCTTGTGATATCCTAATCCTGCCTTTAAAAAACAAACAAGAAAAAAAAAAAAAAACAGAAGCAGGCACAAGGTCTAGGGTAAGCTGAATCACTCAAGAATGCATTCTCCAAGGCTCAGCTGGATCAGTTTCTTTGCAAAAGCACAAGGTCCACTTTCAAGCCAGGTTGTTAAAACAAGGTTCTGTCTCAAGTTTTACTCCAGGAAGGGGCAATAGCCCCAGGACCAGACAATCTCCTTTGGTTTTTGTGCAGACCTGTCCAGGGAAGGGAGAAGAGCAATCTATCACCACCACCCCCTCCATGGCTCCTGCCATCTCTGAGCAGCTCCTGCACCATCTGCTTGGTGACCTGTGATGCTGGCAGCCAGCACTGAGGGGTGAGATGTATGTCCCTGTCTTCCACTCCTGCAAACACAGAATGGACCTGAGCAATTAGAGACCTGGGTATTTTATGTGCCACTTGCCCTGTGCTGCTTGCTGCCAGCCCACAGGGTTTGCTGGCTGCTTTTCCTCTCTGTGACAAATGTTCTAATAAATCTCAGAACTCTTTTGCTGGATCACAGCAACATATTATTTAAAATAATCATTTGGAAAATTACCTGGCAAAGGACATTGCTATTATTTCTGTCATGGAATGGAGCCAGATTTACCAAAGATTCACAGGCAGGCATGTGGTAATTGATAACTTTGCTCTTTAGTCTTCCAAGATGGCCTGTGACTTTTGTTCAGGTACAGCTTTATCTCTCACCCTTCCAATAAGGACACTGTACTACATTTGTACTACATGTATTAATTATAGCTGTGGTCAAAAGATAGATGTTCCCAGCACTGGGTGGATTGTGTGGCTGTTGGTCTTCCTGGAGACTTGTCTTTCCTGAGCTTTGCTCAGCATACCTGGTCACAGCCCATGATGGACTGCTGAGATCTGCATTCATTTTCAGTGGTACAGTGAATCTCTTGTATAGCTGAGCAGAGAACTGCCTTAGAAAATGACAGGAGATACTGCGCTGGAGGAGGCCACCTGCTGTGGGAAGCTCCTCCAACACTCACTGCATCCCCTGGGAGTTACACAGCAGGCTGAGCTAGCTTCTGGTAATCACAGAACACCAAGGAGAGCAAAAAAGGCTCTTTTGTCCCTACGGACAGTCCTTCTGGTGTTGGGGACAAAGGACCAAACATGTGCCACTCTCAAGGTTTTGAAGTGTAATTAAGTCTGCTGTGCACAAAGGAAATTTTAGAGTAAGGCACTTTAATCTGGAAGTAAACTTGTGTGAATATACCTGCTGTGCCTGGGACATTTACCTTTGAGATCACCAATTACAACCCTGCAAAATGGCATTTTGCACACATTGGTATTTGATCCTTTTGATCTCCCACACTCTCATCCCCCTGCAGGAGATTTATTCACACACCCATCCAAAACTGCACATCACAGACCTCACTTGATCAGTGTCTCTACCAAAACGAAGCTTCAAAGACTCGGGAAGCCATGAGGTTCAGGATGGAGAGTATAACCACAATGAAGTGTGGTCTACAGATAAAAGCAGCTACACCCTCCACTACCACCCATATCCAGTAAAGGGCACCAAGACCAGGAACTAAGATTGTGCCTTTTCATAGGCTTGTTTAACTGTTCATAGACCTGTTCATAGGAGGGTTTAACAGGAGCTGTTTAACTTCTAGCTGTACAGCAAAATAAGGAACACAAAAGATGGGGCTAGGAGTTTGGGGAAGCATTGGTCTTCTCTGAAGACCAATGTTGGTCTTCTCTTCTCTGAAGAGGTCTTCTCAGAAGACCAACAAGATGTTTACAGTAACAATTATGCAAGGGGTCCTGATGAACCCTGAGCAGAGGAAGACAAGAGACATAGGTAGCAACAACAGATTTTAAAGTGGGACTCACAGGAGGTGCACTCGGAAGTACATGGACAATTGAACAATCACTTGCCGTATCACTAGCAAGATATACAGTGCAAGAACACGATGACATCAGCTGCACCGTGCACATTGCTCTGTTTACACACCGGCCCCACTAAGCCAAGAAGAGTGTGGCCAGGTTGGTGTGACAAGTCTGTTACTCCCAGATAACAAGCAGTCAACCTCACCACCATTAGAACCACCCTGCACTTGTCCCCCATTCATACAGTCTTGAAAATTGTATCCTTCAGTGGCTGTGAAGGTCGATAACTTAATTCACCAGAAGCTGGAAGGGCAGACACAGGAATTTTGGCTTCTGACTACGAACTTTTGTTGATGTGCATGACACCAGAGCAGAGTCAGAGCATAGGACACAGGGCAGGAAGCATGACTGATTTGGGATTCCAAGCCTCAGACAAACGGAGCAGCCTCAGAGTTTTCGTGCAACTACCTGTCATTCTGCAAAGGAAGGAATTTACTGATGAGAAGGTGAGTCAAGAGATTAATGCACTCCCTGATGCATCCTCCCTCCCTCTGTCCACTTGCTCGTGGTGAGGAGACGTGACTCCACTAAGCCGCACAGGCTGCTCTGCCCGCACATCCAACTTCATTATCTGGGTCATGCCCATACACCCCTGCAAGGACAGCCAGGGAGAAAGCAAGCTCCTGACTCCCTCCAGTGTTTCAGGAGATACCTGTCCCTCCCTTGGCTGAGAGTTACCCAGCACATCAGCTGCCTTAGCCCATAAATGTAAGCACTAGCTATGAAATGTCACGGAAGGAAAAGTGTAAATGTTCTGCAAATTATTTTAAATGACAGTCTTTCGATATGGATAGTTTTGCAATCTGAAATATAACACCACTATTAGTGACTTCTGCAGCATTTTTACTGCTGGGAATCCCTTCAGTCTTCCACATGCTGCAGAAAGCAATTCTTTCTCCCACTGAAGTCTGTGGTGATGCCATATTCAAGGAATATGGATTTCCTTAGCCCTGATATCCCCAACTTTATGGGTCTACATGACATGACAGAATGGATGCTGAACACCCTAAGTTTTTGTCATTCCCCTCACTGCTTCTAGCTTTAAATTTCTGAAATGTAATTCATCTTCATTTCCCAAAACAAAAATTACCTTTTGGGGGTCCCACTGAACTGACTATAAGCCAAGACTGAGAGATCACCGCACCCACTGCTGCCCCATGTCTGAGCTGTGAGGTCACCATAGTACACTTCTGGCCACACTGGTTTGTCTACAACCAACATCTGAGCCCAGATATTTATCCTGCTAGTAAAGACTGACTTCTGGGTTTGCCAACAACATAATTCAAGATGCAGAGGCTTTTGTTGTCTCCTTCTCACTGAGAACTTTGGTTTCCTGCCACCATTGAAAGCAGGGCACCAAACATGAAGAAAAAAAGACAGGCATCCCACAGGGCAGAATATGTTAAGGGCTCAGCACTGCATGGGCTGGTTGTTTCTCCCTGCTCAGTAGGGGGAAATTTTGGCATTTGCTTCCACATTTCCCTTCATTTGGAATAAAATGAAGAAAATTAATTCCTCTTACTTTACTTTCCTGAATGTTGTATATTCCAACAAATTTCCCTTCAACACAAGCAAAATGTTTTATTTTCTTCAGGTAAAGGTGCTTGGTATAATAACAATGAAAAATATCAGGGTAATAGTAAATGTCATACAGGAAAGATGAAAATTACTATTTCACTACAATCTATAAGATTAATTGAAATTGACTGAAATGCTTAAATCTAAATGTACCATGTTTTACGTGGCCACATTGATTTTGCTGCTTCCATGGCAGAGAGGTTTCAGGCATTTGCATTAGCCAAGGCAAATCACTCACTTCAAGGATTGGGTGTTTCAGCTGGCTGCAGGCACAGCAACATGAACACAGCCCCCAATGTCACCTCCTTCAGCCTGAGGCTGTGAGAGCTGCTTGCCAGGAAGCAGCTAAGAGCTGGGAACAAAGGAAGCTAGTAGTATTCTCAGATTATCACTTCTATTTATTGTTGCAGCCACGCATGAAAAGGGTGTAAAGTAGGCCCATGTTCACATTCAGTACGTGTTACACCCTGGTTTACATCAGCCAGTGGTGTCTCATGTAAACCAACAACCAGTTCACTCCATGTGCTGCTAAGGACCTTTCTTTCTCTCAGTTCCCCAGTTTTATCTCCACTACTCTCAGAGACACTTTAACTGTACTGTGGCCACTTGAACACGAAAATCTCCTTAAACACAAGGGAGCTGTGCAGGCCCTGTATTTTCCTTTTAAAACATCATCCATGCATCCTCCTCCCCTTTCTGACCACACTGTATTTCAGATTCTAGGGCTTCCAACCTAGCTCTGCCATCTACCCTGAAAAAACAGACAAGATCTATACTCTATTTTATTCATATTAGACATAAAGGATTTCAATTATGAAAGGCTACTTCTTAAATAAATTTAGGTATGTTAACTGTATTTTCTTTCTCCTTTACAGCTAATTTAAATACAAATATTGAGTTTTTCTGTTTTCTATCCACTCATATTTTAGTGTCCTATAACTATCCCTCCCTGGGCATGAAAAAAATTCTCTTGGCTTCAGATTTCACAGACTCTGATATTGTATATACCTTACTGCATTAAGTCAGAATGGTTTGGGTTAGAAGGGACATTAAAGATCACCTAGCTTTAACCCTTTAGCTTCAACTAGATCAGGTTGCTGAAAGCCCTGTTTGACCTGGTCTTGAACACCTCCAGGGATGAAGGATCTATAATCACTATGTTCCACTGTCTTACCACTCTCGCAGTGAAGAATTTCTTCCTTTTATCTAAACCAAAGTTTCCCCTCTTTCTGTATGAAACTGTTGCCCCTCATCCTGTCACTACACTCCATATTCCTTCCATAGTTCATAAAAAATCCATACAAATCTCATCTCCCCCACTGGTGAATTAAAGGCATTAATGAGCAAACGACTTCATTAGGAGGCATTGTGTTTAATTGAAAATTCAGTCAATCATTTCTACATGATACAAAGAGACTTAATAACTGGGACTCTTCGGCAAAGAAAAAGATGGCCAAAAAGTGATTTGATAGAGAAATAGATAAAATCATGATTGGTGATGAGAAGGGTGAGTAAATGATCATCCCTCAGAACACAGGGACAAAGAAACACAATGAGATTCTGAGGTAGGAGGCAAAAGAGATAGAAAAATTGTGGGGTTTTTTTTCCCTTTCCCCCCACTTCTCCTACAAGGACAGGTTGAAGGAGTTGGGTCTGTTCAGCCTGGAGAAGAGAAAACTCTGAGAAGACCTTATAGCTACTTTTCGGCACCTGAAGGGGGCCTACAGGAAAGCTGGGGAGAGGCTTTTTACAAGGGAATGTGGGGCAATGGTTTTAAACTACAGCAGGGAGGATTTAGATTAAACATGAGAAAGAAGTTCTTCACTAAGGATGGTGAGACACTGAAACAAGTTTCCCACTGTGGACACCTCATCCCTGAATGTGTTTAAGACCAAGCTGGATGAGGCTTTCTGCAACCTAGTCCAGTGGGAGGTGTCCTTACCCCAGCAGAAGGAGTGGAGCACTACAAAGTGCCTTCCAACTCAAGCCATACTATGTTGTGGAACTCACTGCCACAGGGTGGTATGCTGAAAAGTATTTAAAAAATAATTGGACGCATTCACCAATATAGATTTGCCAGGGGCTGCTAAACATGATCACTTAGATTCAACCTCTTTGCCTTCTGGTTGAAGAAACCAAGAATTTTCTAGTGGAGGAAACACTTGTGCTTGGCATTCCTATACACCCACTCAGTCACCCTTGAACAGCAGCAGGGAGCCTTTCCCAGAGTGGCAAAACTGACTGTTTATCAGCTGTGATTTATATTTATCTAGCAAGTCACAAAACATACAAGGAAAATATTTACAGCTGTGGTGATCTACTCCCAATTTTCTAAGCACAATATTTTACTATATTGCATACCCACATGCCCTTTCACAGTCATATAGTATTGTTTTAAACTTCATTCCCTTGCTTTCTTAGAGTCAAAAAGACAAACATGTCTGTTTCATGACATGATTGATATTCTCCCTTGTCAGCCACATGCAAATGTCCATTTCCAGCTCTGTTCACATCTATTTACCAATAACAAGCTGGCTATTTTGTGTAGAAAGCTTTATAACAACAGTTTAACTTTTGATCTCTCTCCAGAAACTCAACCTGGTCACAACTCCATAGGATAAGACTAATTCTGACACATGGTATGCTTTACACGTATGGAGAATGGACTAAATTGCTAGCTGGACTATCCGTCGATCTATAAAAAAACTATTTAATTTCCATGGCACTTGTATTGCTGTCACACTGTGATACTCATGCACTCTGAAACTCAGAGTTTCCTGAAAATGAGGTCTTTAATGGGAGCAAGACCAGGAGGTAAATGCCAGGTGAGCCTTTCCATTTTTCACACCTGCAAGATTAATGCCCACACAAGTCCCACCCTAGCTGCAAAAAAAGAGAGGGCAAGGACACCAAGTGTCACAGTTCCTGGCAGTACAGCCTAAATCTTGTTCAGTGTGTCCAAAGCCCATGGCACAGTAGTGATTAGCTGTGACGGTTTGGGAGTTCCCCGCCCCCCCACACTTTGAAATGATCCAGACTAGATCTCAGCCGGACTGGAAGTTAAGAGATGAAGCTATATTTACAGCTCAGCACAATATACAAGCAAATATATACAGTATATACAGGAATATTTACAGAAATATACAAGTTTAAGGTAATACAGACACACAACTCCCCTCCCAGAAATCAGAGACCCCAGGAGGGGCTCCCAACCACCCTTCCACCTTCTCCCCACTCCCACACCTTACCCCAAGGTTTGGCTTACGCGCAAGGAGGATTGGCTGGGGAGGATTAGAAGAAAAGTGGTTAGTGAAGTTATTCAACAGAGAGGAGAAGCCAGAGCTGCTAGCCCAAGACCCAAGCAGCCAGCAAGCCCAGTAAGCAAGTCCCTCGTGACCCAGACTGCCAGCTCGAGAGACTCTTATCTTCTTTGTTATGGTTTTCTTATACCTAAACATCGCAGCAAGCCTCTGAGTGAAGTAGACATCACCATGTTTTTTTTACCTTCACAGCCTACAGTATAACTTTTTTCTCTATTAAAAAATATTCCAATTAGCTCAAACCAGCACATTAGCTCTACTGATTTTAATGGGATTACTCAGACTTTGGGTTAAACACATTTTTAAGAGCCGTGCTGGATCAGAGCTAATGGCTTGGTATAGCAATGCCTCTATGCTGTTGCCTTTCATATCACAAAGCCCATTTTAAAATCCACTCCAGAGCTAGCAGGCAATTTCTTTCACCCTGTTTTGGGCAGACAGCGGAACTGTCATTTACCACCAACTTCACCTGTTGGGCAGACAAGACTGAAAGAAGAGATTCTCTGCTCTCACCCCCAAATTGCGAGACACCAAACAGCCTCGGTATCTATTGTAAGGCAGGAATTTTTGTTCCTCTGCAAGACTCCATCACTGCTGTATGTTAGGACAGCTTCACAGAATCATAGAACCTTTTTGAGTTTGAAGAGACCTTTAAGGTTCATCTAGTACAACTCCCTGCAGAGAGCAGAGAAATCAATCATGTTGCTCAGAGCCCTGCTCAACCTGACCTCGAATGTTCCCAGAGACAAGGCATCTACCACCTCTCTGGGCAACCTGTTACAGGTTCACCACTTTCAGCATAAAAAAATGTCTTCCTTAGATCTAGTCTAAATCTTCCCTCTCTTAGTTTAAAAACCATCATCCCTTGTTCTGTCACAACAGGCCATGTTAAAGAGATTGTCCTCTGCTTTCTTATAGACCCCTTTAAGTACTGAAAGGCTGCACAAGGTCTCTGTGGAAACTTCTCTTCTCCAGGCTGAACGACCTCAGTTTTCTCAGACTTCCCTCACAGCAGAGGGGTTCCAGCACTCTGATCACTTTTATAGCCCTGCAAGGCAGCACACAGTAGGCTCAAATACACACAGTGTCTATTGCCAGCTGCACAGACCATTGAGGGTTGGGATGGGATGCAGCACAGGGAAACCAGACAGCTGGATCCTGTGCCACACACACTTTGTGACCATCTGCTGTTAGACCGAGTCTCACTGTCCCTGGAGCACACATATTCTTATTCTGCCTTCCTTCAAGCAGTGTCATCCTTGGTCATATTCTTTTTCCCTCAACTCTAATTTGATTTTTTTTATTTTATTTCCCTCACACAAATCATTATGTAACAAAAAGATGTTGTGAGCAGGTACTGCACGCCACAGGATTTACATGCCACAGACCTATTACTCAGCTCCCTTTTTTTTTTTTTTTTTCCCTTTTTCAAAACAAAAGTCCATCAGGACCTCTGATAATTCCATTCAACCCCCCGAGACACCTCGTGTGACTGGGTGAAATTCAAGAGTTTGAAGGTTGGACTGGATGACCTCAAAGGTCTCTTCCAACCAAATATATTCTGTGATTCTGTGATCTTTACAGCAACAGCATCTTGGGTTTTGGAGTGTCCCAATAACATGTTGTCCTCAGTTGTTTGCCTACAGCAGTGAGACTGAAGCAGAAGACAGCTCACTACAAGACTCCTCCCTGTGTTGGTGGCCTCAGTGGAGGAAGTATTCCATTGCCTCATTCTTCCCTCAAGCATTTCGGGCTCTGCAACTAAGCCCAGCCCAGAGCAGACAGCATCTCTTCCATGCTTATTAAGACTAGGCAAGCTAGTTTTGCTTGTCCACAGACCTTCACCTTCCACTCCCTTGTTTAATGAATTAAAAATCAGCACTCAGACTAGAATGCACTGGGGTCACATACTGATCAGGGAGCTCATAAACATGAGAGAGCATAAAAAATGCAAAGAAGCAGGAGAAGCAGTAGGTGCAAAGGGAGGAGAAAGAATCCCCAAACCAAACACAAAGAACGAAAAAGAGGGTATGGAAATCAAAGAGGTATTGCCAATTCAGGCCAGGACAGGGAAATGCCGGAACTGATGTCTGCACCACGGGCCAGAGCTGATGAAGAAGGATTGCACTGGAGGTTGACTGCATTGTGGAAGGATGCTCCACTGCCTGAAACATGACTATACCAAGAGAGGGGAGCAACTGGACACTAGTATTTTTCCTACAGTGTTTTGAAAGCAGTATTTAATGCAAACAAAGCTAATTTACTCTCACTGCAATACAGCAAACTTGCTTCTGTCTATATGAGCAGCAGGGCACTGTATAAACAAGACCTAAGAGCAGCACTGGAACACTTCCCAGGAAGAAGATGGAACCCAAAGGTTTAAACGCAGCTCTAGGATCTATTTGAAAAATCTGCACAAAAGCTGTGTTTACCAGAGCAATGTCTTGCACACTGAGTGCCTACAGGTAATCTCCAGAATCAGGGTTTAGATTCTTTAAACAAAAGGGACTTCCTTTCCAGAGACAGAGGCATCAAATAATGCTGACTTTGGTCCAAGACGAACTGGTCAGCAGCTTTGGAAAACTATGTTTGCACTTCTAGGTCCCAGCATCTGGATTCAGATGCTTCAGGAAGTCAATTGGAATTGACTGCCCCAGGGCTCTGTTGTAATTCATTGGGGAGGAAAATGGAAATGGGAACACCTGAGTCACCAATATTACCTCTAAACATCCTTCACTCACACCTTACAAGGTGGGAGAGTCTGTAGAAAGAAGTGGAGGCATGGGTATTTATAATGCTTCCCCTCCATAAACATCACAGCACTCTGTTTAGGCTGTATGGGTCTGTAAGCTAAGCAGAAGCTTGGGAAAGTTGCAGGGAACTGTATGGCTCAGCACTGCTTATGTGTGTAAAGAAACCAAAGTATACATCTATTCCAGCAAACACAGAGGTAGTTAATATAATTCATATCCTCCTTCAGCACTGTTTCAGTGAAACACTCTGTTATATGGTCATCTGCTCCCTGGCACAACAGCAGCACAACCAAACAAAACAAAATGAAGTTCATACCAAAGCAAAGAGGGATCTGATGAGGCCATTTAGCTTATCACACTGCAGACAAAAATCTGGCGTTGGGCTGTGTAGAAGGGGAGAGAAAACTCAAAGAAAAGAAGGGGAGGAAAATAAAGAACATGAAGGAAAATGAGGAGTGGGTCTGCTCCACCAGAGGCAAATGGTGAAGAAGAGCTGGAAGCGTGATGTGTGCTTTTCTGTAGAGAGAGCAGATTGAGCCCTTGGACTGGATTATATCTTGCATAAATACCCATGACTTACTCAAATAGAGTGCCATGTGTAGTTAAGCCACCTTCCTAACTCCCTGTAATTAGCATGGGAACCTATTAATCTTTCCACTCTACTGGGAAACAAGATTAGTCCAGGTGCCTCCAACTATGAAGCAAATTCCTCTAAAGTGCAAGCACCTTTTCAGAGCTTTTCTTATATCCAGGATAGTATCTTAGAGTAAGGATAATGCTGTAGTCCACCTTGCTCCATGCTATCTCATTTCACACATCCTGACAGTCACAGCCCATACACATCAAGAATTAACCCAACTCAAAGGTGTTTCTCTGTTAACTGAGGGACAAAGTTAGTGTAAGGGTTTCTGCATCAGAGCAGCATGCTGGGATCAAGGCAGGGAACTGCCAGACCTAGAAGTGGTGTGAGGTCTGTAGTTACACAGACCAATAGGACAGGAGTCCCCTGAATTGATCTACCAGCATCCTGCTGCAGAGAGGCAGAGGCATTCATGGGCGACAAGGCTGGAGGATGATAGGCA
Source organism: Semnornis frantzii (assembly GCA_013399775.1). NCBI lineage: Eukaryota > Metazoa > Chordata > Aves > Piciformes > Ramphastidae > Semnornis > Semnornis frantzii. The sequence continues at coordinate 2,737 of VWYK01117133.1, read as the reverse complement.
GTGCCTTCCATGGACTTGGAAGACACCACCTTGCACCTGGCACAACCAGTTGCCTTATCCACTGTCCTGGTGGTATAAGAAAGGGGGACACCATCTGGATTCACTCTTGTTTTAAGCATCATACAGCCTTCTTTCTTGGACACTGCCCTGACCAAGGTAACTCATGCCTCAGTTACCTCTAGCATGGTTATAGTGCTCAGCACAGACATCACAGGAAAGCTCCATCTGCAGGTACAAGCAGCCACAGTCTCTCTCCTAAGGTATGCCAGGTCCGTGTTCTGTGTTTCATACTGATTTTTCCAACCATCTCTGGATCTGTTCAAGTGTTAGTTACCAGACTGAAGGCTGGAGTGTAGCTCAGAGACTCTCCTATCTAGGCCCTTTTCTAGGGGCACTCGAGCCAAGAATGAATGCAACATGTACACGTATTTGCTCCTAAGCAGTGTTATGCCATGCAGCTCTGGTTCTAAACCAGACCTAAACAGCTAATGCTGGGATTGGCAAACAGTCCAGGACTCAGTTACCACAACACTTCCCCAGAATACTGTCTGCAAAGAACAGCCTTGTGGAATATCTCTAAGTGAATGCAATATACCTTGTAGGCATCTCCACAATGGTGATGAAACCTGAGTAGAAATTCTGGGCAGAGGTGAATGGTAAGATGGTTGAACTCAATGATCTTAGAGGTCTTTTCCAACATAAATGATTCTACGACTCTGTGTGCTTCACTGAAAAGAGGTCAGGCAACAAATTCCCAGGTAGAATTTGATGGATTTAAGACCTGAAAGTAGAGCTTCTTTCCATGAAGAAGCAAAAATATCTGTGAATGAGGCACGGTTTTCACAGCCTACTGGCTGTCCTTCAAAAAGCCAGAGGCATCAGAGCCCTGAGTCTAACAAGAGAGCAAACTATCTGTTACATCTTTTCCAGGAGCTCAAGAGCAAGGTTTCTGGATGAGTGGACAACTACCCACACCCAAGAGAGCTTCTATGGAGAATAAGGATGAGGTCAAACTGACAGGAGGGGAGAGAAGGTGTACAGAAACAGAAGAATACGGGTGGGAAGGGTGTGACAGGGTGTGACAGTGCTAGTTAAAGCAAGGAGTGTAATTGGGCTTCTCTGTAGACTGAGTGGGTTGAGCCCTGAGGGACAGATAGTATCGCATATGCAATTCCCACATCTGCAAAATCCTGCAGTGATGGAATGGGACTTTTGTCCTTACTCACTCTGAAAAAAAAACCAAAACAAAACAAAGCCAAAAATCAAAAACCTGAGTGATACAGGCACAAAAGGCTGGTAGATACCATAAAAAACTGGCTTTCACACTGCAGGCTTCCACTCTGCAGTCTCCTACTGTACATGCGTGCCACAAAACACATCTCGGTAACTCCTAACAAATACGAAGGGTGTAATAAAAAGGTCAAAAGCCACAGCTATGATGTGCACAGTAAGTGGGATGCGGATTTTGTGCGGTTAGACTCTCAGATCATCACAGGAACTTGGTATGCAGAGAAAGAAATCTCTTTTTCATTTCTTTTGACGACAATCTCTGCTGACCTGGAAATACCTCATCAAACAGATGCCTGGCACAAAGAAGAAAGGCACTTCCCCCCCCCTCTCTCTTAGATGTTTTAGCTGTGAAGAATATTATACATCAAATGAATTTCAGCTCCTTGCATTCCTCAGCTCTTAGTTTTCCTATGAGCATCCCCTTGACTGGTGACATTTGTTTGGCATGTCATTTTCCTTCAGCATTCAGTCTGGCACAAGCTTCCACTGCATTAGGTGCTATGCAACACCATTCAAAGCAAGCAAATTGCTCTTGCAGTAAGCTCTTGCCACTTGTTTGCTCTTAACTGATATCTGCGAGGTAATTTCTATACATAATAATCCTCAATCTATTGAATGTGTATTAAACATCCTTCAGAAGAACTTACCATCTCGAATTTGAGCTGTTTTAATTGAGCAAGTAATAGATTTAATGATATTGCTGTGACCCTGAATAGAGGAGATAAGCTTACAGACTGAGATCTTCTGTGGGGTTATCTCTAAGGCTTTAAAACTCAGCATATAAGCAGCTTATTCTGCCTCCGTGCCATTGATTCTGTGCTTCCTGACTTTCATCTATCTGCAGTAATCTCTTGACAGTGGCACTGGAAATAGCTTCTTGTCACTACTTACTTAATGATTTTGTCTTTAAAGGCAGGCACTGGAACTCAGCATAAGGCAGATTTTATCCCTTTTCTTAATCCCACAATGACAAAAAAACCCTCCTGTAATAGTTTTCCTAGATGTGCCCATGTCTCCACCCACTTATATATGACAAGAAAGTTTCCAAATTATTTCTCTTTTGCTTATCAAGCAAAAAATTGATACCTTGCTCCAGTTGTCACAAGAGGATAATTGTTAAGTGGTTATTCTTATTTAACTGGAGAAGCAACAGAAACTGCCTGTTTGATGCTCTGGTTAAGGTTCTTCTCCACCCTCTTGAGATTCTTAGATTGCCTCTGAACATCTGAAGAATACACTAGAACTGTTACAGAATACACCAGCACAAAAACTTCTTCACTGAAAGGGTTATCAAACACCAGAATATCAACCACCCCGAGGAGGTGGTCAGATGCCCATCCCTGGAGGTGTTTAAAACACACAGAGGGTGTTAAGTGACATGGTTTACTATTAGACTTAGTATTGGATAACAGTTGGACTCCATTATCATAGAATGGCCTAAGCTGGA
>VWYK01117129.1:0-14590 GCA_013399775.1 Semnornis frantzii | reverse complement strand
AGGTAGTGATAGGACAAGGGGGAGAGGAGCAAAATTGGAAGTGGGTAGATTCAGATTGGATGTTAGGAAGAAGTTCTTCACCATAAGGGTGGTGAGACACTGGAATAGGTTGCCTAGGGAGGTGGTGGAGTTCCCATCCTTGGATGTTTTTAAGGCCAGGCAGGATGTGGCTCTGAGCACCCTGATCTAGTGTGAAGTGTCCCTGCCCATGGCAGCGGGGTGGAACTGGATGATTTTTGCCATCTCTTCCAACCCTGACAATTCTGTGACTCTGTGATAGCAAGAGCTTCTCCAGTAACTCCCCTGTTTCCTTTTGTATCATACTCTCAATGTTCTGGTTCCTTATGGTTTGCCAGGAGAGGGATAAATGCTGTAAATTGTTGGAGAGGACAGTACTCTGACTCCTCTGGATTTACATGGAAGACTCTTAGAGGTTACCTTAAATCCTTTAGGACACCATGAGAGCAATTCAGGACTTTGTATTGCTCACTGTGGTTGTAGGACAGTGTGATTTTTTGTTTGTTTTTTTGTTGCAAGTGTAAGTTGTGGTGACCTCTGGTGACAATGAGGAAAGTGTCTGGATGTCACTGCAGGGAGAGCTGAAGGACAGTGGGTTGCCAGCTGGCATCTAATCCACTGGTTGGCTAAGCAGTGAAGGACACTGGGGGGAATCCTGACCATCCTGGTCCAGTACTGCCTGAGCCAGAGCCTGGTAACAAATCAGCCTCCCAGTAAAAGTGAAAAATGTCACTGGCATGCTGAAGAAAGCATCCCCCAAATGGTGAAATGAGTCTTGTGGAAGCCTTTTACCCAACTCGCTGACAGGGTCATTTCCAAGGTGATAAATGCTCACCTCCCCTCACTTCTTACTGGGTTACTCTTGACATGCCCTGCAAAAGGAGTGGTTCACAAATTAGTTTTCTCTTACCAGCAGAAATCAAGGGTGGATTTCCGTTGCAACTGATAAATGCAAAGGCTACAAAACCCTTGGCTGTATCTCTCTCTGGTTGCTTTTACTCAACCATCACTCTTATCTGTGCTCTCACACCTTGGGTGTACACTACAACCATGTTCTGCATTGAGAAGCTTGGTTAGCAACTCAAGTATAAGGAACCTTTATGTGTTTTGGAATCTTCACATATTTTGGAATCATCCTTTTTATGAAAACAAGTGATGGTGCCCCTATGCTTGGCCTTGGTGAGGCCACAGCTTGAGTATCATGTTCAGCTGTGGGTGCCATGGTGCAAGAAAGGCATTGAGGTCACAGAGGGTGTCCACAGAAGAGCAATGAGGCAGGTGTGGGGTTTGGAGGATGTCGTACGAGGAGCGGCTGAGAGCACTGGGGTTGTTTAGTATGGAGAAGAGAAGGCTAAGGGCAGATTTTATTGCTATTTGCAACTATCTGATAGGAGGTTGGTGTGAGGCTGGTGCTGGTCTCTTCTTCCAAGTAACCAGTGATAGGATGAGAGGAAATGGACTGAAATTGTACCAGGACAGATTTAGGTTGGACATTAGGAAAAGCTTCTTTAAGAGTGTGGTGAGGAGCTGGAACAGGCTGCCCAGGGATGTGGTAGAGTCACCATCACTGGAGGTATTCAGAAAGGTGTAGATGTGGTGCTTCAGGTTAGAGTTTAGAGGTCATGGTAGATGGGTTATGGTTGGCTTCAATGATCTCAGAGGTCTTTTTCCAGCTTTAGTGATTCCATGATTCCAAGTGGCAGAAACATGCAAAGCAAGAACCTGCAACATTCTAAAATCTCACATTAAACCATACACATGAAGTGACAGGGCTGCAGTTTCCATCCTTTCCCTTTGTGCTGAGTTTAACCTTACAGGAAAGAATAGACTGGCTAATATCCAGACAATGTCTGCAATTCCATATTACACAGTGTTGTGATGAGAAAAATACCAAGCCCCATAAAACCTCTTTAGTGATTCAGATCAAAATACCTCAGCAAAGTTATCTCAGGGAATCTTTATTCTGGTGACAAAACCCTGCAAACAGTACTTTCAGAGGAGATATGTAAAAACCTGGAGACAATTGTCATTTCTAATCTGGTTTCTATCTTTACTGGTCAAAATGTAACAATCTGGGCAACTCTGTAGGAGATAATGGGTTTAAGATTTAGGATTTATCAGCTTTGCTGTTAGCTGTGTGGTAGAAAGATATAATCCAGTGACTGCTGTCATTTCAGTACCCTTCTGCAGAGTTTCAGATCAGGTATTACATGAAAAGGTATCACAGACATCAGAGAATCATCAAATGGCTTGAGTTTGAAGGAACCTTGAACATTACCTGGTTCCAATCTCCCTGCTATGGCCTGGGACACTTCCCACTAGACCAGGTTGATCAACTCATTGTCCAGCCTGGTTTTAAACACTTCTCTGGGCAACCTGTTCCAGTGTCTCACCACCCTCATAGTGAAGAGTTTCTTTCTAATGTCTCATCTGAAACTACCCTACTCTAGATTCAAACTATTCCCACTTGTCCTGTCTCTACAAGCACTTGTAAATGGTCCCCACCCAGTTTTCCTGAAGGCCCCCTTGGGTACTGGAAGGCACTCATATGGTCTCTTGGGAGCTTTCTCTTCTTCAGGCTAAGAGGACCAAACTCTCTCAGCCTGTCCTCACAGGAGAGGTGCTCCAGCACTCAGATCATATTAGTGGCCCTGCTCTGGACCTTCCCCAATAGAACCACATCCTTCTTGTAGTAGAGACAGCAGAGCTGGGCACAGTGCTTTGGAGTATAAGGCTTGCCGTGCGTTTGCCAGTGTAGCAGCTGAAAGATTCCTTTGCATCCTGCTAAAATTGTTTGGAGGCAATGAGTTTGCCATTGCCTTAGTAACAAATACCCATAATGAATGTAACTAAGCAGATGAGTTGCAAGGTCACCAGTGCCAGGCAGTTGTCTTTGATTGCTTACATCCTGCTTTTGATAATTTGTCATCACATCCTATTGATCCTTCTCTGTCTGTGTTTAAAGACTCAAAAGACAGGAAGAAAGCAGCATGGACATCTTTAGCAATGTAAGAAGATACTCTGGCCTCTTGTTTTAGGGTAAACACAGGTAAGTAAGGAAGTAGAATCACAGAATCCTAGAGGTTGGGAGAGCCCTCCAGAAATCATCCAGTCCAACCCATCTACCAAAGCAGAATCACCTAGGGTAGGAAAGTCTTTGGAGAAGGAGACTCCACAACCTCTCTGGGCAACTCGTTCCAGTATTCTGTCACTCTCACCATAAAGAAATGTCTTCTCATGTTGAGGTGGAACTTTCTGGTTTCTGACTTGTACCTGTTGTTCCTTGAACTAAACCCTTGCAAAGAGATTCAGAAGGTATTGTCAAGGTTCTGAAGTTACACTCACAATTCTTATTTTGGCTTAAACCTTGTACCAGTTGTTATCCAAAACTCCATTCTTATAGCAAGTGAGGATTGCCAGAGAGAATGTCAGGCTTTTTCATGATCAACATGCCTTCCATAAGTTTGATCTGTCAGGTTTTGGGGTGATGTTGGCTGCATTTTCTCCTGGCATAATGATATGGTGGCTCCTGGCATAATGATATGGTCTTTGTTGTGCCCACAGTACTATGAATAGCACTAACAGCAAATGAAGGAATAGAAGCCCTAGGCATAGAATCTCAGCCTTCTTCCTAAAATTCTTGTTACCTTCAGCTACTTTATTTTGCCTTAGACAAAGGAAAGTCCAGGAACTGAGGTCCTGTACTCACTGAATCACTTTTGGGCATACACTGGAGATGTTCTAGAAGCTGTGGTGCTTCAGAATATAGTTTAGTGGTAGCTGGACTGTGGTTGGTATCAATTATTTTAAAGGTCTTATCCAACCTTAATGATCCTATGATTCTAAGTACAATCCTTAGACATTTAGCAGTGCTTAGTCACACTTCCTAGAGCTCTCATAAGTCCAGTTGGCTTTGGCAAGGTTTGGCCTTGGAAAAAAGATACTTAAAATGACTGAGCTGCTGAAAGAAATCTGATTTGGTGGGCATGTGCCAATTTAGTGTTGGTCTGCTGGCACCCTTACCAGTTCTTTTTGCATTCCCTTTGCAATGGCCTTTAAATATTTCAAACTGAGTGTCCCACAAGACAGCAGCTGGCCAGAACATCCTTCATAAATCATATTCTATTCATTTTTGTTGTGTGCTAGTAAAAGCCTTGAAGCTACTTACAATGGCATTTATTAACATAACTTTCTTTCCCTGGTAAGCTCAGCCTGAGAGGAGAGCAAATACTTGTTCTGCTGCAAGAACTGCATTTTCCATTAGCCTTCAGGAAAATGATTCCCTTCTCTTGGTTCCCTCTCTTAATGTGTCCTTAAATGGTCACGCTTCTGATAATGCTGTCAAGAGAAATAGTTCTGCAATTTCCTTTGACCTTTTTGCTCTTCCTCATATTTTCCCATTAGTCTCAACCAATATAAAACTAACTAAGCTTGACTCTTCAAATGAAAACTGCCCAAAATCTCTGTGGGAACCATGGGGCATTTAGGAGGCAAAAACACTGCATGTGCAATATCTTGGAGAGAATTAATTAGACAAGAGTGTTTTACAGGGTCTTCTGGTAGGACAGACACAGCTTACAGTGCTTTCTTCTTTACAGAAGGAGGGGCTAGCTCTGCAACTGGAAGGAAAGGGTGCTAAGTACTGAGCAAACCCCACACTTTATGTGTCATGGCACATTGCAGATGGCACCAAAATGGCAATGAGTGATCTAGGAAGGCTCCGTAACCAGTGACAGAACAAAAGGACACAGCCTCAAGCTGTGCCAGGGCAGGTTGAGGCTGGATCTTAGGAAGAAGTTCTTCACAGCAAGAGTGATTGGCATTGGAATGGGCTTCCTAGGGAGGTAGTGGAGTCACCATCCCTGGAGGTGTTTAAAAGGAGACTGGATGAGGCACTTAGTGCCATGGGTTAGTTAATTGGGAGGCATCAGATGATAGGTTGAACTCAATGATCTCTAAGGTCTTTTCCAACCTGGTTAATTCTGTAATTCTGTGATAATCTTGAAGGTCCTTTCTAGCTGGGATCAAAAATCTTGGTGGTTGGATTCAATCTCAGGGTCTTTTCCAACCCAAACAGTTCTATGAAAGAGTTCTCCACAGGCTGGATGGATGGACTGTGGTCAGCTGCATGAGGTTTCACAGGGGCAAGTGCCTGCACTTGAGTCACAACAAACCCATGAATGTTCCTGGTTTGAGGAACAGTGGCTGGAAAGTTGATTGGCAGAAAAACACCTGGCAGTACTGACAGCCAGCTGAAGGTGAGCCAGTGTGGCCCCAGGTGGCCAAGAAGGACAACAGTCTGTATTGTTGAGGATGAGCAGGACCATGGCAGGGACTGTGCCCCTGCCACTGGTGAGGTCACATCTTGAGCCCTGGCTTCAGCTTTGAGTCCCTTAGTACAAGAAGGACTGATGCTGGAGGAGATCCAGAGAAGGGCAACGAAGCTGTTGAAGGGTCTGGAGAACAGGGCTGATGAGGAGCAGCTGAGGGACCTCAGGTTGTTTAGTCTGGAGAAGAGGCAGCCAAGGAGAGATGTTCTCACTCTTCTGCAACTCCCTGAAAGGAGTTTGGAGCAAGGTGTGTCTCCCTTCCAACCCAAACCACTCTAAGAATCTGAGAATCTCCCTGTACACAACTCTTAGACCATGCCCCTAGGCACCTCATCATTCTTCAGCCACAGGAGATTTGGGGGCTTAAAAAAGAGTGCTCAGCTCTTGATACCACCCTTTCTTATAGCATTTACACCAATTTCAGTGTTGACAGTGCTTGTTTCCCAGGGAAATAAATTAATCCCTGTGCACAGGACTGGCACGAGGTCTAAGCCTTGCTCTGATCACTCCAAACTCTTTAAAGAACTGCTGATTTATTCTGGTGATCCCTTCAGATGATCTTCACTGCAATTAAATTCAGAAGTGGCTATGCCTGGTAAAAGTCTCTCCTTCTGGCTCATACAGATGACAAAAGAGAGGAGAGCACGTGGGATGGAAGATAGCCACTTCCACTGCCACTTCCCAGTCTTCTCCCATGTAGGCTGCAGAGAGGAGACTGTGCAGAACTCAGTTAGGTCAGACCAGCATCTTCTTACTCAGCGAGGCAAGATGTCGTCAGTTGTGTCACAACAGGAACAGGGAGCAGTAAAGCTTCCCTGCATTGAACACTGCCAGGTACAATCACCCAAATGACTGACAGCAACTCTGGATAACTGACAAGCTGTGTCATTTTTCTGTTTCAGTCATCTGAAAAATGGACCTTCAGCTTAAAAGATGTTCTTCTTTGTGGGTTTTGGAACAAGCTGTTGCAAAGAGCATTGCTCCTGGCCATGGGACTTTTCTCTTTTCACTCTCTTGGCAATGATCAGTGCAATACAGTCATCTTTTCTTCACTTCTTTGGCAATTTCACATTCCTGGTGTAAAGTGCAATCCCTAAATCAAGTTAAGGGAATTCACTTGATCAAGCCAATCTACTTTCTTGGGTTTAGGGATAATCCTTCATAGCAGACCTCCTGGAGATGGTCCAGTGGAGGGCCACCAAGATAATCAGATTGCCGGAGCATATCTTCTGTGAAGACAGGCCAAGAGAATTGGGACTGAGAGAAGTCTCCAGGGAGACTATAGAGCTAGATTTCAATATCTGAAGGGGTCCTACATGAAGGCTGAGGAGGGACTGTTTAGAAGAGCTTGTGGTGATAGGATTAGGGGAAATGGCTTGAACCTGGAGCAGAGGAGATTTAGTTGGACATCAGGAGGAAGTTCTTTAGAATGAGAATGGTGAAAGTCTGGAACTGGTTTACCAGGGATGTGTTTGAGGTCCTGTCTATGGAGACATTCAATATCAGCTTTGATGTACCCCTGGGCAGTCTGATCTAGTTAGTGATATTCCTTGCTGTCTGCAGGGGTGCTGAACAAGATGACATTTGAGAGTCCCTTCCAACTCAGTGCAATATGTGAATCTGGGAAACAGTGCAATTTATTGCTGAGAGAGTGTGTTCCATGCACATTATCTCACAGAGTTTCTGTGTTTTATCAAGATAATTTGAAGTAAATCCACATTTATTTAACATTGATAAGTAGGGTGAAAAGAACTAAAATCCACTTTTTTTTTTTTCCCTTTGATTGATCATTTTTTCCCTCCTATTCCTGTTATCAAGTACAGAAAGATGTAATCCTCCATATTATGAACTGCTAATTTCTCTACCAGTAAATGAAGTGGTGCTCATAATCATGAAATTGTCCATTATGGAGAAAGATGTCTGCATAAAGTAAAATAGGCTAAAAGATGGGATCAGGCTCATGAGGAACCATTTGCTCTCAAAAGTTGAAAAGTGTTTTCGTGGTAGACAGAGGGGGAAAGGAGAGACACAGAGGGAGGCCTGGCAGCCCCATGGCAGGGGGATTGGAACTGGATGATCTTTGAGGTCCCTTCCAGCCCTGACACTTCTGTAATCCTGTGAGATCTCTGAAATACAGCTCAGCAGTGGATAAACTGTTGAGAGGCAGAAGCTTAAGTCACACATTGTGTCCTTTGCAGCGATTGCTGCATAGTCTTCATGTAGCACCACGAATGACAGAGAATCACAGCATGGCAGGGGCTGAAGGGGACCTCTGGAGATCATGCAGTTCAACATCCCTGCTAAATCAGGGCCAACTAGATTGGGTTGCACAAGAGAGGAGTAAGACCAGGCACCAACACAGAGTAGGTGTCCTCCTGAAAAGAGGCTGCATGGAGAAAAACCTTGGAGTCCTGGCAGACAGCAAGTGCTCCATGGTACAGCAATCTGCCCTTGAGGTCAGGAGGGCCAATAGCATCCTGAGGTACACCAAGGAAAGGGTCCATCAGGTCTAAGGAGGTTCTCATGCCCCTTTACTCTGTCCTGCTGAGACCACACAGTTTTGAGCTTCCCAGATCAAGACGTACAGGGATCTGTTGGAGAGGGTCCAGTGGAGAGCTGTAATTGCAGGATTTGAACATCTCTACAATGAAGAANGGAGGTTCTCATGCCCCTTTACTCTGTCCTGCTGAGACCACACAGTTTTGAGCTTCCCAGATCAAGACGTACAGGGATCTGTTGGAGAGGGTCCAGTGGAGAGCTGTAATTGCAGGATTTGAACATCTCTACAATGAAGAAAGACTGAGACCTGGGGCTGTTTAGTCTGGAGAATAGAAGGCTGAGAGGAGACCTTATCAATGTCTATATCTCCAGGGTGGGTGTCAAGATGAAGGTGGCAGGCTCTTTTTAGTGGTGTCCAGTGATAGTTCAAGGAACAACAGACACAAGCTGGAGTAGAGGAGATTCCACCTTAGCATGAGGAGATACTTCTTTATGGTGAGGGTGGCAGAGCCCCAGAGCAGACTGCCCAGAGAGGTTGTGGAGGCTCCTTCTCTGGAAACTTTCAAAACCTGCCCCTGTGTGTTTCTGTGTGACCTGCCCTGGGTGGTCCTGCTTCGACAGTGGGGTTGGACTCAATGATCTCTCAAGGGTCCATCCAACCCCTAACATTCTGTGATTCTGTGAACACTTTGAGGCAGGTTTTGAAAGTTTGCAGAGAAGGAGACTCCACAGCCTCTGCTGGGCAGCCTGGTCCAGTGCTCCAGCACCCTCACAGTTGAGATGTTTCTCCTTAAATTCAAGTGAAACCCTCAAGTGAAACCTCCTGTGTTGCAGTTTCTATTCCCTCAGTGATGTATGCAGCCTCCATTGCGCGATACGAGTGAGAGTTGTACAGATTCTAGTCTGAAGCAGCTGCTGTGTGTGATTATGGGTGATTGATGTGCAGTGCTCAGTTTGAATGGTTGTTTTCTTCAGGATTTGTGTTTAACAAGAGCAGCAGAATACATTAGTCATCATCCAATCGTAAGCATGACTCAAATCTCCCTGTGTTACATGGCAAGCACAGTGTAGGCTATGTACAATGCAGCCAAGGGATTTGGAGATGTCTTCCATGGAATGATTTGAGTTGGAAGAGGCCTTAAAGGTCATCTTTTCCCTGAACAGGGACACCCTCAACAAGACCAGGTTGCTCAAGGCCTTATCCAAGCTGGCCTTGAACACCTCCAGGGAGGGAGTATCCACAACCTCCCTGGGCATCCTGTTCCAGCTGATCTAATAGTCTCTCCAAGCAGAGTTTTAACAACTTTACTGTATACATGCAGCATATGAAAATAAGTTTGGAGCTACTAAATGAAAATTTAAAAGTCTGTCCTGGAAATGCTGTGAATCTTGAACTCTCAAACCAATAATAGTCTAAAGTTATATTGCATTGGCAGCATGTTTTTTAGCTGTAGTGAGGAAGAGCACTTGGAACCACATAGTGAAAAATTACCCAGTATGGGACCCAGGAGTGTACATTATGCATGGGATATATGCTTGGGATGCCCTTACTGTGCTGGAAAGTTTTGGTTCTCTTCTGTCAGGTTGTTCCTTTGGGTAATGTTCTCTGAGTGAAGAGCTACATTGGTCTAGAATCAGAATTTTAGAAACAGACCTTTCATGAACTATTTGAGAAATATATTAAAATAATACTGATGCTTGAGAGTTTTTAAAGCTTGGGATGTGAATTGTTGTTTTGGGGTTTTTTTTGGGGTTTGCTTTGTTTTGTTTTGTCCTAAGTCATGAGTTTTACATTATCAATTCACTGACTTTTGCACCTCTTCAGTTTCAGTTCTACCTGATTTTGGTTTAGGTGGACAGGTTGAAAATCCCATTGCAAAGTTCATAGAATGGGTTAGGTCGGAAGGGACCTTACAGATCACAGATTCACAGATTGCATTGGATTGAAAGGGACTCCCAAAGGTCATCTTTTCCAAACCCCTGCACTCAACAGAGATGCCTCCAACTAGGCCAGACTGTCCATGGACATGTCAAGACTGATCTTGAATGTCTCCAGGGATGGGGCCTCAACCACATCCCTGGGCTGCCTGTTCCAGTGTTTTACCACTGTCATTCTGAAGAACTTCCTTCTGATGTCCAACCTACATCTCCCCTGCTCCAGTTTCCAACCATTGTCCCTTTTCCTGCCACCACAAGCCCTTCTAAACAGTCCCTCCCCAGCTTTCCTGTAGGTCCCCTTCAGATTTTCAAATGCAGCTCTAAGGTCTTCCCAGAGCCTTCTCTTCTGCCAGCTGATCAGCCCTAATTCTTTCCGACTGTCTTCACAGAAGAGGTGCTGCAGCCCTCTGATCATCTTTGTAGCCCTCCTCTGGATCCACTACAGCATGTTTATGTCCCAAGTGTATGTGCTTGACAGACAGCTTCCAAATCTATTCTTTTGAATAAGAAATCCAATCAATAAGTCTTGGCCATTATTAATTGATAAAAGAAGTGGTAAGGTTAAGTATCCAGTGCCTTTCTCCTTTTGAGGTTGTTAGAAGCAGTGTAATATAGCATGACACATCTGCCACCACTTCACACCCACTTGCTCATGTATAAATGACTGAACAAAGGACAAAGCAGTGGGGGAAAAAATATAAAAAATAAAAATCAGGCTTTACTTTTTAAATAGGAATGATAACTGGTTAGAGACACTCAGAACTGTGAGCTGTGTGCAGCGCATTAGAGAAACAAAACTCTGGTGGAAGATGTTGGAGCCTTTTAGAAGTGATTACAGACTGTGGTAGTAATTATGTATATGCAGCTAACAAGTTTTGACAATAGAGATAAAAAGAGCAAATGTGACAGTGTGCAAACAAAAAAAAATAATAAATGTTTGATTCTGATGTTTATTTCATGAGAAAAGGCAGGCATGGAAAACAGCCATCTCAAGTTTTTTGTTTTTTTTTAACTCCTGGTTAGCTCTGTGTGGTGGAGGTTGAGATAAAACTACTACAATGGCTTACAAAACTTAGATTCTGTTAAATAAAAAATGATGCCCCAAACTCTTAACTGTATGGATATGATTCAGGAAGGGGAAGGGAAAAAATAAATAAATAAAGGTGGGGTTTGGGAAAAAAGATGAGCCAACCTTTGTTTAGAAAACAAGGACTAAAATGTGGAGCTCATTAGGAAAGTGAGATAGATGTTCCATTTGCCTACTTCTGACCTGACTGATAGTCTCTTTTCTGTCTCCTGACATGTTTTCTGTGGTGCAGGCTACAGAAAAATAGCTGACAACTCGGCTTGATTTTCTCCCAACCTTCAGACTTCAAGTGCAGGAAAAAAAAAAAGTCTACTAATTTCTCTTTCAATGTTACCATAGTTACAGTTTCTGTGATGGTTTTCTTTTTTTCACTTCTGTCTTTCCTCTTGATGGCTAACTACTTTATTTTCCCTTCTTTGTTTTCTATTCTTCCCCTCCACCTATTCCAATTTCTTAATTTAATTAGGTGTTGCTCTTCTTTTTTTGTTCAGTGTCTCTATTTGGGGATTTGGAATCTTCCCTCTCGAGTCTTTGTTCGGTATTTGTGTCATACCCCACAGGTAGTGTCCAACGTCTCACGTTAGGCTTTGAAATGCTCTTTCTTCCCCCTATTGAAACTCAAAGTAATTAATTTTGCTTTGCATACTGATCCAAGGAATGCCTTGGGGTTCTTTCTCAGGTTGTGCTGGATTTCTCTTTGATTCTGTTTGTGGTAGACACACACTGATGCATCCGTAATACACATGCTCTCGCGCTGCACTTTCCCCACTTCATGTTTCTCCCAGAGGCTCTTCTCTTGATTTTTATTTTCTGTTTATACTAACTACATACAACAGCAGCAGCAGCTTAGAGGGCACTGACTGTGTAGGCTTAATGTACCTACTCATCTGCAGTCATTCATCATTGCTCTTGGGCTGCATGTACAGCTGCAAAGAGCAAGGCAGCTCAGTGATGTACTAAAATTGGATGCTAACTGCTGCTGGGGAAACTGTTTCATCCCTATTATTAAAAAACAAAAAATAAAACCAATTTTTATTAGTCCTTTTTAACATGCAGACAAACACATATTCCTAATATTCTCTGAGAACTCACCTGCAGTGCTGTGTCCAGCTCTGTGACCCCCAGCACAAGAGAGACATGGTCCTGGTGGAACATATCCAGAGGAGGCCACAAAGATGATCAGAGGGCTGGAGAACATCTCCTGTGAAGACAGGCTGAAAGAATTTGGGCTGCTCAGCTTGGAGAAGAGAAGGCTCCAGGGACACCTTGTAGATACATTTCAGTATCTGTAGTGGACCTACAGGAAGGCTGGGGAGGGACTATTTAGAAGGGCTTGTGGTGATAGGATGAGGGGCACTGATTTGAAAGTGGAGCAGGGGAGAGTTAGGTTGGACACAAGGAGGAAGTTTTTCAGAATGAGAGTGGTGAAATACTGGAACAGGTTTACCCAGAATGTGCTTGAGGTCCTGTCCCAGGAGACATTCAAGATCAACCTTGATGTGTCCCTGGGCAGCCTGCTCTAGTTGGAGCTGTCCCTGATGACTGCAGAGGGGTTGAATAAGGTGGCTTTTGAGGGTCCCTTCCAACCCAATACAAGCTGTGGTTATGTTGTGTGAAAGTTCTGATTCCCTGGTCTAAGGAATAAGCAAGATCACAAAACTAGAATAGCCATGGATTTTCACTGCAGTTGTGGCTTTCACTCCAGGGACAGCAGCAGTGGATCTCTGAACACCTTTAGAAAATTCACTCTGTCTTACCTTTGCAGCTCTATTTTTTTTAATTCAGGGGTTTGGAGTTCCTTATATAATTACTGGACAGATTTGGATTCCAGATATAGATGCTCTGAATAAAGTTTCTTTTTTGGGGGTTGTTTAAGATCCTGAATGGAGCACAGAACTTTGATGCCTGGAGTTAGCAGCTATTTTCTGTTTTCTCATGCACACGTAGCATCATCTGGCATCCTGCCCTTTAGGAAACACAGAGCTTGATCCTCCTTAAATAATAGTTGCCATTGAATTTAATAAGGTTGTACTTAGAGGAAAGGTGCCTCAAATGACATTCCACTTTCTTTGCAGTTGTGGCAATGTGATACTTTGGTTAATGAGAGGGAATTAATTTTAGTTTAGTTGTTTTTTTGGGTTTTGTTTGTTTGTTTACCAGCAAGTTTTATTCTGTCTGCTCTTCTGCCTACTGGGTATCTATTCTTGGCTTCCCTTAGGTCTTAGAGGACATCTTATGGACCACCTTTCTCCTCAAATCTCTATCTTCTGGCTTTTTGCTTGAAGCAACCATTTAGTACAAATGGATTGATACAAATCCAATCTTGATGTGGTTGGAAGATGAGGCTGCTTAGCAGCACGGTCACTGTGCTGTGTGTTGCCTATATAGGGGCTGCAAGGAAGGGAAAGGTGCTTGCAAATGGATCAGAGCTACTGAATTTTACAAACTGCTTTTAAAGAACCAATTCTTAGGTAGACATTCCAAGTGCCAAAATGAATGGGAAGCTGCACACTGTACAAACTCTGAGCTAGTGCAGAGCAAATGCTGTGTGCGTCTTCTTTTATGGTTTCTCTGTTCTTAGTGCCTTTGTGATGGGTTCACAAAGCCTAAATAATCATTTATCACATGTTAGAAACTGCTTATTTTTTTTATCAACAGTTTGGGAACTATTTTGCTCTGCACTGTTTCTCCTCCCCCACCCTGTGTTCATACAGAAAATCAGCCTCTCCCCATGCAGCTCAGCTTGCTGCATGCTTTTTAAGAAGCTGAAGCTGTTTACTGAGGAAGTGGGGCTCACCACATTGAGAAAAGGCTTTGGGCATCATGTCTAAGCCAACCACAGGCAGTCAGACATTTCTGGGAAGGAATGCCTTCTATTGCCAGTTAGCCATTTGGGAAAGACAGGGTGTATATAGAGAAAGACACAGCTCTAGGAAGTGTATTTCCACACCTTTCCTTCAAGAGGGAATCACCAAATATGTTTGGTTGGAAGAGACCTTCAGGGTCATCCAGTTCAACCTCTAACCCAACATTACAGGGTCCCACTAAACCATGTCCCTAAGCACCAGGTCCACATGCTGTCTAAATGCCTCTGAGGACAATGACTTCACCACTGCCCTGGACAGACCACTCCAATGTTTGAAAACCTTTTCAGTGAAGAAATATTTCCTGATACTCAGCTTAAACCTCCCCTGGCACAGCTTAGAACCATTTCATCTAGTCCACTTGCCACCAGGGAGAGGATTCCTATCAGATATACTCTGCTGCATCTTTGTCTACTCTCTGGGGCTAGAGCAGGATACACAAACCCTTCTGAGTGGTACTGCCAGTTGTGCAGCTCCAGAGACTCTCTCTTTTTAAATTCTATTATATTTCTTTGCTTCAGTTGTCCTCAGGTGAGTTATTTCTAATTAGTGAGAAAAGAAGCAATCTCTGGGCTCAATGCTTCAGCTTTGAATGCCTCTACCTTCACCAGAATAACTTAGTAAAATGGAAATAGGCAGAAATCATAGAATGGCTCAGATTGGAAGGGACCTTGGAGATCATCTACTCCAAACTTTCAGCCACAGGCAGGTTGCTTAAGGCTCATTCGGCCTTGTCTTAACACCCCTGGGGAGAGGGCATATACAACCTCCCTGGGCAGTCCATTCCAGAGTCTCACCACCTTTGCACTGTAGAACTTCTTTCCAAGTTCTCTACTCTCCCTCACCTTCAAACC
>VWYK01117128.1:21528-34662 GCA_013399775.1 Semnornis frantzii | reverse complement strand
GGAGGAACCACACTATATATTTGAGTTGGACGATAATATAGTTTCTGACCTTCTGAAACTCCATCTCATTCCCTCAGGGCAGTTTTCATAATCATCACTTGCATCAGCACTGGGATTGAATGGCTTCTCAGTGAGTCAAAGTGATAGAAAGCTGACTACAGATAAATAAATCCCTTGTTTTTCAGCTGAGTCAGAGAGTTGATCTGACTTGTAGTTGTACAAGAGCTCAAGAAGGGAGGAGGAACACTATTTGTGGCAGCAGCCCAGTTTTATAGCTACTTAATCCAAGGATGAAGCCACGCCCTAGGAGTACACTTTCTTTCCTGTCCTCCATGTGGCCAGCAGTTTTGACTTTTCAGACCTTTGTAAGAATCAGACTCTCTCAGGCTCCTGTTTCTCAGTAACAAAGATTAAAATTCAAGAGTCCTGTCTCTTCTAAAAGTAACTAAATATGTCAACATTAAGACAAAATCTATATTCACTTTCCATCACCAGTTAAAGTTAATCGTGGTTTTACATTAGAGTCAAATCAAATTCTAAGTGGTTCTATCAACCTGTAGAAGAAAATCCACAATATTATTTACTCAAATTAATTTCAAAAGCATATTTACTGTAATTGCAAAGAAAAGCTGTTAAAATTTGTTGACAACAAATTACAAAGCTCATTATTCCTCTCCACCATTACCATTTTCTTAAATGAGAACTGTGCTTGTCTGGCATGTTAGTAATCTTCAACCAAAGCACCATCCTTCTGCCTTCCTTAACATGAGTAATTATTTAAGTGGTCTATCCTTAAGAAGGAGTCAGAAATATGCTTGCAATTCATGCAGGCTGAGATCACATAATGAAGGATGCATTTTAATCTCTTTGATCAAAGCCAATGGCATAATAAGGGGATCAGACATTTTTATTCCCACTAAAAGGGAGAATACAGATGGCTGAGATGTTCTAGGGGAAGCATGATTGGATGAGGAGTAGAGATGTTTATAAATTCTTGTTCAAAGAAGGTCAGTTAAAAGATGTCTGGTCCATACAGCTCTGCAAAGAGATGCCTGTGATATTCTCAAACGTAATTAGGGTTCAGTTATATGAGATGTAGGGCAGGTATCTTCTTTCACCAGTCTGCTATTCCTTTAGCTTATATGGTCTGTGGAGCTTAATGATGAATGGATTTGTCATTAAAACAGTAAAAACAAAATTTAAAAATTACTCTTCTTACTTAGGCTCCTTTGAAAAAAGCATGCAGCTGCTGTATCATTGATGTGAATCAGCAGCACTGTGTTTAGTTTTGGGCCCTTCATTACAAGAAGGACACTGAAGTGCCAGAGAGTGTACAAAGAGCAACTAGGCTGGTGAAGGGTCTCGAACACGAGTCTTACAAGGAACTGCTGAGGAAACTGGGATTGTTTACTCTTCAGAAGAGAGGGATGAGGGGAGACCTCATCAACCTCCCCTACTACTTTAAAGGAGGTCGGAGCAAGGTCAAAGTAGGTATCTCCTCATATGCCACAAGTGACAGAACAAGAAAAAACTGCCTCAGGTTGTGCCAGGGGAGGTTCATGCTGGATATTAGGAAAAGTTTCTTCACATAAAGGATTATCAGGCATTAGAACAAGATGTCCAGGGAGGTGGTGGAGTCACCATCCTTGGAGGTGATTAAAGAACTCATGGATGTAGTGTTTAGGGACATGGTTTAGTGGTAGTGAAGTAGCAGCAGTGGTGGGATTGCAAGCTCTAGGTAAGGGTTAGACCTGATGATCTCAAAGGTTTCTTCCAACCTCGACAATTCTGCAGTTCTATGATTCTGGGACCTTTACTTTTGTTAGTAATTGACTTAGCTGTCTTGTGTAACTTTATCCTTAGGAATTCTTTACAGAAAAGATTTCCTTTCCTGGCAAGGATATTTTAAGAGATCATTTTAGTATACCAGTGGCAATACTATACAGACCTGTAGTGATCTGGACAACATGGGCTGCTTTATTTACCTGGGATTTATTGGGGGTTTTTGAGATAGGTTTTAAAGTCAACAGTAAGGTAATGATTTTGGCCTATAAACACCCATAGCAACACAAGTTGTTCTGTGTCAAACTATGTCAAAACATTATTCTGTGTAAGAATGTCCTTTGTCAGGGAGAGCAAGAAAGGGCTTTACTAGTGAAAAATATTGATTGAATAAGCATGCCACTAGGTACATTTGAAGAACTAAACACTGGCAAATTGTCCAGAATGAGCACCTCAATAAGTATTCCCATTTCCAGTGGCGTGCTAAATCCTTGCAAGAGGACTCCTTTGTTTTAGTGGTGCTCCTTTGTATATTATTTTTGCAGCATTCTGTCACTTTAATAACATTCCCTTTTGGCAGAAAGGAATATTATGAAAAGATCTTTGGGGATGCCACTCCTTTATGAACTCACATAAACAGGCCGTGCTGACCAACTATTTCTGTACCACAGAGAACGGCCCAGGAAAACCTCATGATGCTGATCAGCCTGCAGAAAAAAAATAATATTTGTGCTTGTTTTGTTTCTTAGGCTCATCTCTCCTCTAAAACTAGTGTCCTTTCCTATACAAACAAGAAATTCCACCATCCTACCATGTAATTTATGATACTTTTTCTTAGTCATCAATTGCATTTTAGAGAACAATCTCTCTGATCTTTCCTCTATTCTCCCACCAGGACAGCCACCATCATTAACCAGAGTCCTGTGCATACTGTGCTCTTTGTTAACCGTTTGATAAAAAACCTTCACCTGCAGGGCAAGTTTATGGTATTCATGAGGAGAGTTTGATCTTCTTAACTAAGCCTCTCTCATCTAAAATTACAATCCTCTTAATGTTTGCCAACTAGGAAAAGCAGAGTACAGAGAACTGAGGGATGCAACTTATTTTTACTGATTTTAGCCTAAACAGCTAGCTCATACATTTTGTTCTTCTGATTAAAAGGTTTACAAAGCCTGTGAAAAGCTACAATGGTGTGTATTTTTGTTGTCAACAGATATAAACCAAAAGTGCAAGCTTAAAAGGGTCAAACCTCCACTGTCACACCGTGTTATCTCCAAGGATGCTTTCAGGTTCTTTTGGTGTGTAACACAGCTAGTAAATGAGTTGTAAAAGGATCAGTTGTACATTTTGGACAAAAAAATAATAATAAAGTACTTGGATAGCAGTGGAGAGTTTTTTCAAAAAAATAAAAATAAAGTGTGAGACTTGAAAATATTTTTAGTACAATTTTCAAGGACAGTTACTAATCTGTAATGTTGTCTTCAGCTGTATCAATTTAATATATTAGTAAGAGTATCTCATAAAATAATAGTCTTCAGCCACAACAACAGGGTTGATCTATCCACTCACTGGATAAGGAATTGGCTGGATGGTTGCATGCAGAGAGTGGTGATCAATGGCACAATGTCCACCTGGACAGCAGTACCAAGTGGCGTCCCTCAGGGGTCAGTGCTGGGACCAGCGCTGTTTAACATCTTTGTCAGTGACATGGACAGAGGAATCAGTGCACCCTCAACAAGTCTGCAGATGACACCAAACTGTGTGGCACAGTCGACTTGCTAGAGGGCAGAGATCCATCCAGAGGGACCTGGACAGGCTGGAGAGGTGGGCCCAGACCAACCTCATGACATTCAACAAGGCCAAGTGTAAGGTCCTGCACCTGGGTAGGCACAATCCCAAGCACAAATCCAGGCTGGGTGGTGAATGGCTGGAGAGCAGCCCTGAGGAAAAGGACCTGGGGGTCTGGGTTGATGAAAAGCTCAACATGAGCCTGCAGTGTGCACATGCAGCCCAGACAGCAACCGAGTCCTGGGCTGCATCAAGAGCAGTGTGGCCAGCACGGTAAGGGAGGGNAGGGAGGTTGTGGCTGCTCCCTCCCTGGAGGTGTTCAAGGCCAGGTTGGAGGAGGCCTTGAGTGACCTGTGCTAGTGGGAGGTGTCCCTGCCTATGGCAGTGGGTTGGAACTAGATGATCCTTTAGGTCCCTTCCAACCTTACCATTCTATGATTCTATGATTGTATCAATGCTTTAAGAATTTTTTAGAAAGAAAGACTCCCTTTCACAGACATAACTCCAGCAATGAAATCCCTTAATACTTTAATTTCTAGCATAAAAAAAAAAAAAAAAAGTTTAAAATATCCATTCCAAATATCTCTATACAAACACTAAAAAAGAGCTAGAAATCACTGTCTGTTGTAAGAAATGCATAAGGAAGATGGATTCCAAATTAATAGATGAAGCAGTAGGAAGGAAATGTAAACATAGATAATACTTAGTACTTATGTTGGAGCAGGAAATAACATGCTACTTCCATGGCAGGGTAAAGACCCTGAAATCAAGCAATTCCCATACCATTTTCTTAGTTTCCATAGAAAGGAACCAAAAGGCAAACAGCACAGCCTGACAGGTAAATTTTGCCAGGGAAACTCAGAATTATATACACAGGAATAGCAGAGCCTGGAACCCAATAGGTCATCACCTTCTCCTCTATGGTTATTGTATAAAGGCATTGAAGTACTTGATGAGAACATGACTTTTTGAACTTTCTTCTCTGGTAAATTCTGAAAAATTAATGTCCTGAGTAAACACAGGTTACTTTGTTTTATCAGGCAGCTTGATTTGGCAGATAGTTGTTCATGATATATTCATAAATGGATTATAAAATTAGTTGCTTTACATTTATCTCCTGTTTCCTTGAGATATTATTGAATTGGGTAACTTGTATGTCCAACAAATAGCTTAAAATACAGAATTGAATATATTAAGACAAGTAAAATCTCTACCCTATTACAGATTAGATTTTGCCCTTTGGGTTGATATTGCCATTTCGAGCATTTTGAAATCCCTCGATGCCATTTTTTTTTTTTCTGGTATAGTTTTCTTACATTATCCTAGACTAAATCTGAATAGAACAGTAATGATACCATTAGAAATTAGATCACATTGCATGAGCATACAGAGAGCACTTAACAGAATTTTTAAAAATTTGTTATTGTTAAGCTATTCAGCAACAGCTGTTTGTTGATTTGCTTTTGTGGTGGGGGTTATTTGTTTGTTTTTCCTTTCTGCTGTCTGACCATGAAATGAAACAGACTGAAACAGACATGCAAATTATCCTCACTTAGAACTTTCATTTTATTTAACACCTTGCATGCTGAAGGTAAGAGAGATGGTAATGATTTGGAAAAAAGAGAGCTGTTGAAATCTGAAAACAGAACCTATGACCTAAGGAAGTTAATAATGCTGTAGTGCTTCAGTTACTAACAGAAAACTGAAAAACAAACAAAAAACCAAACCCAAACAACAACAAAAAAAGCCCCCAAACAAAAACACACCAAAAAAAAAAAAAAAAGATAGAGAAATTCTTTGTAACCCCTCTTGCTAGGAATGAGCGGGCTACATGAGTTAAGTTTTCGATCCTGTGTCCTGACTTGACTCCACAGTTTGCCCTGACAGCTGAGGAAAGATGAAAAGATGTATGACATGGTAAAAGAGCAATGTTTTGGAGGCAAAAATGGCATGTGATAATTATAGGAGCACACATAGTTTAGTCAAAACAAACCATTTTTAGATATATATGGAGCCTACATATGCCACATAAGCAGTGCCATGACTAAAATTTACTTGAACATTTCTTCAATAACACTTATTCTAGAATTAAAAGTGGTAAAACAGGAGAAAAAAGTCTCCGATGTTGTAGAAGAGCTGGCACCACAGTCAGATTTTAGAGATGCAAGGAACAAAGGGTAACAAATACTCTGAAAACTACAGCCTGCTGAAGTCTGACATAGAGGAAATTGCATTGAACTTAAACCAGAGAAAAAGTCAGTCAAAGGGCACGTCTGCATGGGACATTGCAGGCAGACAGGATATCATTTCATGCAGACTCTGAGCAAGCAGGACATGGAGACTGTGACATCAATCCAAAAATCGTTTAGCCACTTTACTGCAACAACACTCTCCTATGAGGACAGCCTACAAGAGTTGGGGCTTTTCAGTCTGGAGAAGAGAAGGCTTCGAGGGCAATGGGTTTAAAACTGGCAGATGGAAGATTTAGACTGGATGTTAGGAGGAAGTTCTTTCCAGTCAGGGTGGTGAGGCACTGGAACAGGTTGCCCAGGGAGGTTGTGGCTGGTCCCTCCCTGGAGGTGTTCAAGGCCAGGTTGGAGGAGGCCTTGGGTGACCTGTCCTCATGGGAGGTGTCCCTGCACGTGACAGGGGGTTGGAACTAGATGATCCTTGAGGTCTCTTCCAACCTTACCATTCTATGATTCTATGATCTCTGGATCTTCTCATATTATTTCGGGATCATCAGTGCACTGATGTTGTGATGGCCCTCATCAAACTGGCTATTTCTCAACTACTTGTAATCTACCATGCAGAAAGATAAAGGCTATCTGGACACACTTTTTCTTCTAGCATAATGGCCAAGTTGGACAGGGTGAAAATCGAAGAATCTCAGCCTCGGTGTTGGTCCATCACAGTGATGGTCTCCACATTGAAAGACAGACAGGAAGACTGTTCGATGAACAGACACGTGCCATTTAACTGGTGTAATCTAATATTTGAAATGCGGTTGTCATCTTTGTAGGCAAAACTCCTGATTCTGAATTAAAAATAACTCAAAATATGAATAGCAATTATGCATATGAATCTTTTCACGGAACCCGGTAGAAATTACTGTTTTTACCAGTCCTCAAAAGAATACAGTTATCTTCTACCTTTTGCCAAGGCAGAAAGCTCTGTATGGCTACAGGGAGGGTAATGTGAAGATTTTTTTGGGGGTTTGGGTGTGGTTTTGGGTTGGGCTTTTTTTTGTTTGTGTGATTTTTATGTTTAACTTGACTATAGTGGTCTCTCTAAGACTTTGTGTATGGTTTCACTTTTCATAGCTTTACATGGTAGCTTTCATGACATCTTTTTTTACTATTTCATGCATGGTGCTAGGAGTTTGTGGCACAATGAAAAAAATGCAAATAATTTATTGGAACAAATTTGTTGTATTAATTATTCACAATGTATAATTGACCACCTCTGTCAATAGTATTCACTCATTTCTGTGTCCTGCCCTCGGCCCATGTCACATTAGATACTGAAATAACTGGCTAACAGGAATGCAACAGATGCAGAAGCTTCTGCGATCCTGTTTTAGACGTGCATCTTTTTTAACCATTCATGCAGGCTTAGAAAGTAGAAATGAAAAATACAGCATGTGTGTGGAAAGATGGGGAGAAAAATATGGTGTGAAGAAGGAAAGAAAGGAGAAAATATACAGTTACATTTGCTGGAATCCTCCCCTAAAGTAAATATTCACTATACCTTTATCAAATCAGTATGTAAACCTAGACTGTATGCAAATCTACGTTAGTGCTATTAATATGAATCACCTAGCTGAGGGATAAAAGAACACTATTAATCATTTAATCTCAGTTTTCAGACTCTAGTGACTGCAAACGTAACTATCTTCAGCTGGAGTCCTCAGCTAAACACAGATGTTGAGAAGACAAACATTCCTCAGGAGGTTACTTTCAGCAAGTGATCTATCATTGCCTGTTATATATGCCTTTATAAGAAAATCTGCTACCAGATATGTCTCTAAGTATGGCAAGTTCTCCCTCCTGATGACTGTACCGATGTTTGCTCAAAGGCAGGTAGCTCCAAGTCTCCTTTCTCCCTTTCTCACGTTGTTTATGGTAAAAGAGTCCTGTGTTGAACGTAACCCATTGTGTGGTTTATTTTTTTTTAATAACTTGAGATATTAATCTCAATTCCAGAGGCAGATAACAGAAGAATTCTGTAATTCCATACAGAAATTTACAATATACAGGTCTTGAAACTCATGTCTGTAGAGTTCCAACACCAGTATCTCAGCCAATGGCAAATGGGACGAACTTTAACTACCAGCATGCTGCTTGAAACAAAGGTTAGTCTCCCTTTCAAAACAAGAGTGAAGCATCAGACTAGTTTATGGATGCATCTTGTTTCCCTGGTTTTAATTACATGGCTATGTACCACAGCTATGTAAAATCTTTTAATTCTCTAAGATCAAGGAGCCAGTGAATACAGAAAGGTGCAGCGTTTCCTGACACTCCTGTATGTATCACCAAGTAACCTGAAGCAAGATTTTGTGCCACAAAATGATCCCCAGAAAAAGCCACATAAACCACAAAAGGAAACTTCACTCCTTTTTTCCTTTAATATTGAAAGTGTTCCCCTTAGCCAAGCCAGGAAGCAGGGACTTTCCCTATCTGAAGCCATGAGCTGTAAAAATAGGCTTATCGTTTATTGAGCTTTGGAGGAAAAAAAAATTATAGTTATTAATGTTACTTCTGCTAGATACCCAAGACATCCAGTCCAGCATTAATATACATTGTGTTAACAAGCACATAGGTTTTTCAGCTGTATCTTTCAATTTTCAGTATGAACTGTCAACAGAGAGTATGCAGTTTCACCACAGTGAGAAACTAGACTGGTTTTACCTGTTCTGGCAAAGAAACCACCTTAACCAGTCACAGGTTTACTTGAGAGGGAGGAGAAAAGTGTTGAAGGAAATGAGGAGAGGGAAATGTAAACAAGTGGCTGCTGCTTGCATTTCTGCAACACAGTCTCATCTTACTGTGTTCAGCCCCTTTCTCAGATCTCAGCAGAATCTGTCTCTGTCTGAACATTTATAGGGTAGATTTTCAGCCTATTCACGATTAGTAAGACTAAGGCTAAGGAGATGATTTACTGCCATTGACAACCTGTCAAAGTCACAAGTAGTTAAAGACCTTTTCCAGGGAGGTATGATATAAGCAATTTAACTCATCACAAAGAAAGAGCTGAAGTTCTCTGTGTTCTGTATTCTTAAACTGTGAGGTTGCTGTGTAAAAGAGGTCACCTTTCCCTCCTTTGAGCTTTGAATAAAAGGGGAGTCCTTCTATATATCTACAAGAATTCATAAATATGGCCTGAGACAAAGCTCCTCCAAGTGATTAAGAATGGTAATCCTTAACTGTGGATCTTGGATGCAAAATATATAGGAAGATGTTTAGATTTAGTAAGAGAGAATCAATTCCATACCAACACAGAAGAAGGAGTATATTTAGAGAATATGCTGATGAAGGCTAGGATATCTAAGGACTTTTACTATCCAGAGATTTTGAGTGAGAATTTGAAGACAGTGCTGGTAAATCGAAATGTCTAAAGTGTGTGAATTTGTGCCTTGGCCCCTTCAAGCAAATTCCTTTAACTCCTCCTCATTCTAACACAGAAATAGATTTTTATGTATGTTGGCATATGACTCAAGGTTTTTTTTTCTCGATTCAATCGTGCAAGCACTATTTGATGAACAATACATTTGCCAGATTTCCCCCATTTGTCAAATAAATTATTCAACAAATCATTTTTGCTTTATTTGATCAGCTATAACAGCCTTTCTGCCTCTTCTGCAATCACGATACCTTTTAAATAAATAAGTATTCTTGCCTCCAAAGAGTCCTCCAAGGAGTTGAACAGATGGTTTCCATCACCATGGCAAAAGACTTGAGGGTGATTCTGGGTGAATACTATTATTCTTCCTTGGTATAGGATTGTGTGTAGGGAGAAACTGAGAAAAAAACTAATTTGAGTACACAGGAAGACTAGGAAAAATGAGCTCCAAATTGGCCTTTGTTAGGAAAGTGGAAAGATTCTAAACCTCAATTTAATACAAAGCAGGAAGGTTATCTCATTTCTTAAAGGGATAAGGTGCAGAGTGGCAACTGGGCCTGTAAAGTAAAGCACCATAAACTGAGTCTGCAGGATAGTGAGCTCCTCAAGACAGGTAATACCAGTCACTGAAGAGAGGAAATAAACTATTTAAGGTATCCATTATTTATTTTTTTAATGTGAAACCCAAAACTTTGATAAAGAATCTTGAAGAGCCTTTTTGTGGTGAAGTAGCCCCACTTTTACTAGATAAATGATAAAAATGTGCAACTGTGATTCCTAAACATTGATGTTCAGACTTATTTAAGCTTGGTATGGCATCAACAGATGTACCCCATCTGGAGTACTGTGTGCAGTTCTGGAGCCCCCAGCACAGGAAGAACATGGAAGTGTTGGAGCGGGTCCAGAGGAGGGCCACGGAGACGATCGGAGGGTTGGAGCAGCTCTGCTATGAGGACAGGCTGAGAGAGTTTGGGCTCTTCAGCCTCAGAAGAGAAGGCTTCCAGGAGACCTTCTAGTAGCCTTCCAGTATGTGAAGGGGGCCTCCAGGAAGGCTGGGGAGGGACTATTTACAAGGTCTTGCTATGACAGGACAAGGGGCAATGGGTTTAAACTGGCAGAGGGGAGATTTAGACTAAATGCTAGGAGGAAGTTCTTTCCAGTGACGGTGGTGAGACACTGGAACAGGTTGCCCAGGGAAGTAGTGGCTGCTCCCTCCCTGGAGGTGTTCAAGGCCAGGTTGGATGAGGCCCTGTCCTAGTGGGAGGTGTCCCTGCCTATGGCAGAGGGTTGGAACTAGATAATCCTTTAGGTCCCTTCCTTACAACCTTACCATTCTATGGTTCTATGATCTTTATAATGTCTGTCTCATAAACTTTTTCTTTTTACTCTTCTACAATGAATATTAGCTTCAGATGAAGTAAATACCCTTTTAACAATTAAACACCCAAAGGCCCTTTGTCATATGGCTCATTCATGACCTAATGTAATCAAATCTCAGACATAAAACAGTCACTGAAGTTGTTATGAATTTGAATTGCAGCAGAATATTACCTTTGGTTTTCAGTAGAACTCTCCTAGTTTCTCCAACTCGAATCCTGCATGGTGGATTCCTTTCCTAATCTTTTAGTTATGAGATGTTATAATTACATTAATATGAAAAAAACAAACCAAACCAACCAATCAACCAAAAAAAAAACCCAAAAAAACTCCAAAAACAAACCAGCAAAAAACCAACAAAGACAGACTAAATTATGTAGCAGTTCCCCAACACAGTCATTCTTCCTTAAACTAATCTTTTTGTTATGGGATGTCGGCATTGCCTAAATGTGAAAAAAAAGTAAATTAAAACAAACAGAAAACCAAAAAAAGAAGAAGAAAAAAAAAAGACTAAATGAAGTAACAATCCCCAAACATTGTCACTCTTCCTTAAAGTAAGTGAAAATGTTCTATAATTAAATATGGCCTTTGTTAACAACCTGCATAAAACAGTTGTCATGCAGATGATTTATCTTGCATTGATTTCTGTACTTTATCCTGTAGTGGAACTCAGTGTTTATCCATGGTATGGAAAGCTTCAACTCTACTATGCATGTATGTTCTGTGTGATGAAGAAGAATGAGAGAAAGTACCTGTGGAAGTTCCAGAGAGAAAACTCAATACTTTGTTTTCAGTTTAGTGTTTGAGTGACGCAGAATTTAACCCAGACTTTAAAACAAATAAAAACCAAATAAATAATAATTTTTAAAAGTCTGAATGTCATGCTCGCTGTGATTTTTAGATAAAGTAAATCCTAAAGCATTTCTCAAAGGTATAGATTAAATGCTCATTACTTAAATGTGCTTCCTCATCAATCTGCTGTTTGTTCACTTAGATAAAGTGCTACACCATTTCCATGTCAAACAACTGCTGATTACGAATAAATAATTCAATACTGAGAAACAGTTGTCCACAGCACATGGAAAAGGGAAACAAATAGGAGAGGAATGTCAATAAATTGGCAATATTAAATTTCAGTTAATTTACTCTGCATAATTAAAACTCGATCCCTTCCCGAGGAAAGGGAAGGGAAATGTCAATCACTCCAAAGAGTCCCAACATTTGACTTATTAAAATTGCACACAAAACCTTCAAGATCAGCCAAAAATGTGCCCCACACTGACAGAGAATACTGCCTTTATGACAACATAGTATAAGTGTTATTATTGGTTTTCAATGATAAACAATTAAGCCAATTATCTTGTATATTTATGAAGCACTTACACTGAAACTTTACAATTAAAGAAATATTGCAGTTTATTACATCAAATCACTTTTGTGATCAGGGATTGAAACCAGCAGCTTTTGAGAAAGAGGTAAAAATGCTCCGACCATTTGCAGAAAACCCCCATCAAAGGACAAGTTTTCATCCGGTCTTTGCTTCAGTGGTAAAATCAGTCAGTGGAGGGAGAAAGGAAAAAAAGATGTATAAGTTCAGTTTATTCAGTTTGGAGGTGTTTTATTTGTTTAGATTTATTCTTTGATCCTTCTATCTGTGATATTTAAAAAGTAAAATTCTCTTCATATTGTTGCTATAAGATTTTTTCTTAATCTGAAACCATGCATAACATCTCAGAAAATGGAGAAGTGTGTTTAAAGATTTACACTGTTGGATCTTCCATGGAAGCTGTTGCTAACAAAAAGTCACTTTGCTCCTTACCTTCCTGTTTCTCACAGAAGAAATATTTTCTAGAATCCAGACGCTGGTATTTCATCAGAGATTTTTGGCAAAGGAAAGACTCTGTGATCATAGCATCATAGAATGGTTTAGGTTGGAAGTCATCTAGTCCAACCACTCTGCAGCTGACTACTACATTTTGTATGTGGTCATCCAACCAGTTCCTTATCCACTGAACAGTCCACTCATCAAATCCATATCTCCCCAGCTTAGAGAGAAGGATCATGTGGGTTCAACATGTCAAAGTACAAGGTCCTGCATCTGGGTAGGATCAGTCCCAGGCACAAATACAGGCTGGGTTCAGAGTGGATTGAGAATACCTCTGAAGAAAGATACTTGGGTGTAGTGATGAATGAGAAGCTCAACATGAGCTGACTGTGTGCTCACGCAGCTCAAGGCAAATCAGATCCTGGGCTGTGTCAAGAGGAATGTGGCCAGCAGGTCAAGAGAGGTGATTCTTCCCCTTTGCTTAGCTCTTGTGAGATGCCACTGAGAATACTGCATCTAATTTCTGGTGTCCTCATTATAAGAAGGACACAGAGCTGTTGGAGCAAGTCAAAAGGATGGCCACAAAGATGATTCAAAGGCCAAAATACCTCTGCTATTGGGATAGGGAGCTGGAGCTGTTCAGCCTAGTGAAGAGAAGACTCTGGGGAGGACCTTACAGCTCCTTCCAATACCTGAAGAGGTCCTCCAGAAAGGCTGGAAAGGGACTTACAAGGGTGTCT
>VWYK01117128.1:0-21510 GCA_013399775.1 Semnornis frantzii | reverse complement strand
ATTACTGACAATTAAAACAAGACACAAATAATCAGCACCAAGAAAAAAAATATGTAATAGAAATTAGAATAAGCCAATCCTTGTTTACCCAAACCCAAAGGTATTCCTTGTTTGATATTTAGAATTTTTTAAAATAAATATATATATATTTGCATATTTTATATTTTTAGCATCATCTTATCAATATAATTGTTAATAAAGCTGGATGGGGAAATAGAGATTTAGCTGGGTAAAACCAAATATTCTATGCTTCACTTAAGCATTTATTAGGCTACTACTGATTAGACCAGAGGTTTTCATCTATAACTGCATGTTTCACTTTATTATACAATTAGAGATGCAATATGAATATTTTATGTTTTCATTAACTTTTCTGTATAGAGAAGGGATTTCACATCTCCTACAAACAACAAAATCAGCCATTCAGATCTCTAATGGTCCAACAGGGAAAAATGAAGTTTGCATCTATATTAATGTAGGTTGAATATAGGTTGAAGAAAATTATGAAAATGAAGCAAGTTTTCTTCCATGAAGATGTTTCCATATATTGAATGCAAATAAATGCAAGGAAGGTGGGAAATCGGGAGGAAGGTGAAGAAAAACAAGCAATGCAGATTTAAGTTAAGAAGAAAGAAAATGGAGAATGTTCAATTTGCATTCACCTTTTCTCCAGCCCCAAATGTTTCCTTCTCTGGATTCTTTGCAGACATCAGACTCAGAAGAATAAGGTAGATTTGAAGACACTATGTTCAAAAGGGTAGAAAGTTGTCCTTGTCCTCTGCTGGTATCACAAGTCAAATTGCCTGGTAGCTCAGGGAGGAAGTAACAGGGTTCAATCATGCAAGCAAATACCAAGAGTAAATTTATGTGGCATATGTCTCTTTGTTTTTTGGTATTGCAACAAAATCCAGCAGGCATGGAAGAAAAAGTCTTTAGAGAAAATTGTGTAACCATATGAAAAATAATTCTGTTCACCTTTTAAGTTTTTCCATTTCCAAACCAAAAGAATAAAGTATATGTTGGCAAATAATAAATGTCTGGGCTTTAAAACGTACCTGTGTCTGAAACTACCACGGGTCTGAAAGTACTGGGATTGCACATCACTCAAGATGGCAGTGAAACATACTATAGGTATCATCTCATAGGCAAGTTTTCATGAGACAGCTGAATGATTTGAACAATTAGTGGGCACTCTCCACCCATATTTTCCCTCCTTTTCTCCTGCCTTCATCCCTAGTGGCACTTCCTTTCTACTGCCTCTGCTTTTAGCCATATAATTCCTTCCTTCATGCCAGCTCAGACTCACGTGTGGGTGTGCACT
The DNA here is from genome assembly GCA_013399775.1 of Semnornis frantzii. NCBI lineage: Eukaryota > Metazoa > Chordata > Aves > Piciformes > Ramphastidae > Semnornis > Semnornis frantzii. The sequence goes on along the minus strand of VWYK01117128.1, from coordinate 20,189 downwards.
TGAGCCAGTTCATGTCCTTGCCCTGCCTTTTATTCAGCTGTGGTTGAACTAGCTTATTGTGGGATCAGATGAGCTTAGTGTAAGCAGCAGAAACTTTCAAACAGGTAGAAATGAGAGTAAGGCCTCCTTTCCTTAGTGATGAACTACGCATTTGGCTACAGCTACCTCCTGAACAGTTAATGTTGGAGGAACAACTGTTCACAAATTGTCTGAAATGGAAGGTTTACAAAGGTCCCTATGCTCTTATTAATTACTACTCATAGCAGTCAGTGGTATTTCAATGGTCTTTTGTCTGGTTCCTCAAAAAAGGTTTCATAGCTTGCCTAGGGAACATAGAATTGCTGACTGTGACCCCGGGGCCACTCTAACAGCCAGACTGGTAGGATACAGAGAGCTGTTAATATACCATCAGTCACACCCTTGGAGGCTGCTGGTCTGCAGAATCTATGGTAGTAAGCCTAAGGGGACAAACTAAAGCTCTCGGCATGTACGCTTGCTTTGGAGATTGAGTTATCCAAGATACTGAGGTCTATGTAAATGCTCTGAATTTGGGGCAAATCTGCTTTTCCTTTAGTTATCATTTGTGAAGAAGCCAGAAAAGGTTAGAGTTGTCTAGAATAAGTACAAAGAACTTCCTATACCCAAACACTTTCCAATTATTATTTCAGAATACGTATTTTTGTGATATGTGTTGTGATATGTATTTGTTTACTGATTTTGAACTCTGTGTGTTTTTTCCAGATACTGCTCTTTTTTTTTTTCCCCTGCCATTTTTTTGCTAGTGATGTTTTCATAACTTTACAAAATACTCAGTCATGAACTGTGTGAAAAAAAATAGCTGAGAAGATTATTCCTTCCTTCTTACAGGCAAGTTACCCTCTTAACTTTGGTTGAGTGGAAAAAAACAGGTATCTTCCCAGGGAGTGGGAAGGAGTGATATGACACAAGAAGAGATAAGGGAATGATCTTTCATTCAAGAACAAGTGACTACATTTTTGTTTCTAAGATTTCTAAACATTTCTCAAGACTCTGTCATTTATAGGATAATTTAAATAAACGATACAGAAAATTATGGTCAGAGGAGAAAGAAGCTGGCAAGGAAACTGTCTTTAGAATATATGCATCCAATAGGCTCGGTATTGTAGTTCATCTGTCATGTTGAGAGTAGATAAAATATCTTCTTTATATATTTACTAGCCATATTGAATAATTACTAAGTTCTTTCTCCCCCTGTCCTTTTTAGTGGTTAAAACTAAGGAAACATTCCTGGGTGCCGGAGAACAGAAGACTCCCAAAACAGTCTTCAGCTGCGGCCATTCAGTTACATAGTCTTGCTGCTTGTAAAATGAAGATTGACATAGGTGTGTCTGGGATTGTCAGAGAGAGGTATCTGAAAGTGGTGATGTCTCCACTTAATGGCTCAGGTATTTCAGAGAATACATAGGTATTCTCTCACCTTGTAACATTTTCTTTGTATTTGTTGTCTTTTATGGGATAAAAATAATCAAAAAAACTAAATGCAAGAGAAATGTTTAAATGCTCTCCTAAGTGGAGGTCCAAGACAAATCTTGTGAGGATGAGGAAAGCAAGAAACCTGAGGACCAAATAGTTTCAATTTTTCTCCTGCATTTAAGGAAGTGAGTCATGGCATTTCGATGAAAGCACTACTTACTCATGTTCTGAGTACTGTGCAAGAATAATTTGCTTGTTTTCAGTAATAAACATTGGAAGGGAAAGAAAAGATTCACCTGTTAAACCATTTTCTAACATTTATTCTGTTTTGAAACTTTAAATATGGAGGTGTTACTGAAAAAAAAAATTACTTTATAGTTGTATAAATGAATCTTTAGAAATTGAACTACTAATTAATTAGAACAAGGGAAAGCAAGAGGTCAATGCAGATTCTTCAAAGACTAACATATTTCTGTATTGCACAGAATAATGCTCACTTTCTGTTACAACAGAGGAATAAATGATTTTTTTATGTATAGGTTTATCTAAAATCTCATTTTCCATTTTTTACAGTAGGAACAGCCAAAAAGATATAATCGGACTTTTATCAGTCAGATATTATATCCCTGTTCTGTCATACTAAATCATCTCATTAACATATCATCATCAGAAAAGGTACTGTCACATGCTTGGAGATGTTATGAGCTGCTCACCAGTACTATCTTCTTTGATGGAAGAAAGCACTGGTGGGATAAAATGTAACACCCTGCCAAATAGATGTAACATCCTACCAAAAGATAGAGCAGTCAAATGCAGACATCCTGCTTTGGTGGGAATACTTTTGTAACTATATGTCCCAGTTGCTGTATTTAGCATCTGGACCAGCTTGTCCAGTCTCCACAAGTGAGCTTATCCTCATGACTGCAGGAATCACTAGGGAAGTCACTAGCTTAGCTGAAGCAGCCTTCTGACTCTTTGGTGTACCTGTATTGTTGTGATGCATTACTTGAATTCTCATTCTGGAGATCAGGCACACAGTGTAGCTGAGATTATTGCCAGAGGGAAAAAGATATTGTAGCGTGTCCCAGGAATATCTGCCTCAGCTGGTTTAAAAAAAAAAAAAAAAAAAAAAANAAAAAAAAAAAAAAAAATGGTTTAAACTCTCCTAGCATTTTCAGATGGCTGAATCCTTCCCAATGTTGTGCAGTGGTCCCATCTTAATTTCAATGAGAACCACTTCCTCACTGCAGTTACACTTATCTGATCAGGTGATGTAAAAGTTAAAAAAGAAGCATCTAAAGCATCATTCTCACAGTTTTCATTCTCTAAAGTGAGTTCTTGTTTGTGCTTATCAAGAATCAGTCAGGTGTTCATCTACACTGCAAGCAATATGGCTTGTGGGAGACATCTCTTCAGTCTGTGCCATTTCCAAGAGCATCCAAACCCATCTCTAAATAGCTTCCTGGCTGCACTTATCATTCATTTTAAGCTCAGCTGTCTGGATATAAATCTAATCTCAAGGGGAAAACGTTTGGTCTTCTTAGTCAGTTAGTTCAAACCCCAGTACTTGATTTGGAGACAAGACAGAGATAGACAACATACGGAACATAACTTGCCTTCATTTGCCTATCATCTGCCACATTAGCCCTGCGTAAACTTTACAGGTGGTTTAAATAATCTCTAAATACTTTCCCAAGCACCCAAAAGGATATTAATTAAGCTACCTGGAAAGTAGGATTGCCACTCCACTCCCAGCTCAGGACTGGTAGGAGTGGCTGGGGAGCAGCTAAACAGAAAGGGATCTGGAGGTGCTGATTGTCACCTGCCTAAACATGAGCCAGCAGTGTGCCCAGCTGGCCAAGAAGGCCAATGCCATCCTGGCCTGCATCAGGAATAGTGTGGCCAGCAGGAGCAGGGAGGTCATTCTATCCCTGTACTCTGCACTGGTTAGGCCACACCTTGAGTACCGTGTCCAGTTTCGGGCCCCTCAATTTAAGAAGGACATTGAGGTACTTGAACGTGTCCAGAGAAGGGCAACGAGGCTGGTGAGAGGCCTTGAGCACAAGCCCTTTGAGGAGAGGCTGAGGGAGCTGGGATTGTTTAGCCTGGTGAAGAGGAGGCTCAGGGGAGACCTTTTTGCTGTCTACAACTACCTGAAGGGTGGTTGTAGCCAGGAGGAGGTTGCTTTCTTCTCTCAGCCAACCAGCACCAGAACAAGAGGTCACAGTCTCAAGGTTCACATGGGGATGTTTAGGCTCGAGGTGAGGAGAAAGTTCTTCACTGAGAGAGTCATTCACTACTGGAATGGGCTGCCCAGGGAGGTGGTGGAGTCACCATCCCTGGAGGTGTTTGGACATGGCACTTGGTGCCATGGTCTAGTCTTGAAGTCTGTGGTAACAGGTTGGACTTGATGATCTTTGAGGTCTCTTCCAACCTTGGTGATACTGTGATACTGTGAAATGAGGCAGTTTCAGCTAGTGTTCACTTACATAGCTTGTGGTCTTTTATGCAGCCTAGATAACAAAGTCTTTCAGTCTAACCTGTGAGAGAAAACTAAACTTCCTATAATTCAAGTAGTCTAATAAAAAATACACTTTAGGAGAAATTCAGTAGTCAGAAAATCAAATAAACTCAGCAAAGAGCTATGAGTCAACCCAAAACCCACTCTCTTCTGTATGTATGTTTTAGATGAGGTGGCAGAGAGAAGTTATTGCTCTCCTTTTGGACAAATTGTCTAAGGATATGACTTTTGGTTACTTATGTTTTCTTTCCATTCTCTCTTTCTTGCTTCTTTTGGTGTGTAACTGTCAGCCCTTAGAAGATTAAGAATGTGGCAGAGGTGCTCCAGGTTCTGCAAAAGAGATTCCCCTGCAGCCTGTGAAGAGACCATCATTTCCCTGCAGCCCATGGAGGAGTGGTTGGACAGCAGGACAAGGTTAACACATCTCATATATTTAGGAACAAAATATTTTAAATATGTTAGGTATTTTTGTCAGTTCAATGTAGTTAGGCCACAGCCTGTGTGCCAAGTATTTATAGCCAGATATACTATATTAACTGAAATTTACCTGGCTATTAAGCATATACTTATGTGTCTTAAACCACTCTTTGTAATTCATACCAAGTATGACTCATTAATGGGCCTCACATGTTGCACACGCAATAGCAGACAAACAACTCCTGAATACTAAAATGTTGAAACATGTTCAAACAACATATTTGTCCCAAAAAATGAAAAACAACACCACCAGCAACAACACATTACATTCCTATGTCTGTGCCTGAGAATATGTCAATGAAAATATGGGTGAAATGTGCCTGGTGAAAGATAAAATCACTCTGGAGACTTTTTTAAGTAGATAAATAATTTTTTCCCATTCATATATTCTGGCAAAAGCTGTATATGAAGAATTTGCATCAGAAAAGTTAATATACATATCTAGTCTGGAAGTCACTTAAATTCAAACTCTGAAAAGCAAAGAAAATCCCTAGAGGAAACAATAACTCGAAAAATAAAATAATCAATTGTGCAACATTTGTATTAGCTCAAGATGGACTAAGTGTACGAAGTTCTGTTGTTCTCTTCACCACCTGTCCATGAATGCCAAAAAATCTGTGTAATTTGTGTCACATCATCAGTATTCACTTAAAAATCAGTTATGCAGTGTTCCATTCTAGTGTAGATGTACTTTACCCCTCTTGACACTGTAAGATTTCACTGCAAACCTCATCTGTCAGTATTCACTTCATATTACAGCAGAAGTCACTGAGTGACCAAGAGAAATCTTGGGAACTTATTACTATTAAAGCTCATATCAAGGATCAGGGAAACCTTAAATTTCCTAGTTTAGAGTTCTGCAAACTTACTTACAGGCTTTCTGTCACACACAAGCAATCTGGGATCTCACATAATCAGGTCAGATCTTTTCTACCACCAGTCTACTTTCAGTGAAGTTATTGACTATTGTATAAGGGAGTTTAGTTCAGTATTCTGATTATGATGCTGTCATTAAACTGTAAATCAATGTTCTGTCTAATGTTTTATTATGAATGTTTAATATGAACTTTGGATTTAAAAAAAAACATCTCTCATTCAAGACCACCGATTTTAAAGTGACATTTTTCAGGGGTAAACTAAGATTGATTTCCAAACTGTTTCTCATATACTTTATGGATCCAACCCCGAGATCCTGTCATAGTTAAATCTCCTATTGACCTAATTTAAATGGAAGTCTGTGGTGCCATGACTGAAGAGGAGGGCCACAAAGATGATCAGAGGGCTGGAGCAGCTCTCCTATGAAGAGTTGGGGCTCTTCAGCCTGGAGAAGAGAAGGCTTCGAGGAGACCTTATAGTAGCCTTCCAGTATGTGAAGGGGGACTACAGGAAGGCTGGGGAGGGAATATTTACAAGGTCTTGCAATGACAGGACAAGGGACAATGGGTTTAAACTGTCAGAGGGAAGTTTTAGACTGGATGTTAGGAGGAAGTTCTTTGCAGTGAGGGTGGTGAGACACTGGAACAGGTTGCCCAGGGAGGTTGTGACTGCTCCCTCCCTGGAGGTGTTCAAGGCCAGGTTGGATGAGGCCCTGTCCTAGTGGGAGGTGTCCCTGCCTATGGCAGGAGGTTGGTACTGGATGATCCTTGAGGTCCCTTCCAACCTTACCACTCTATGATTCTATGGTTCTAAGATACAACTCTGGTTGCTACTTAAGCCTCAAATACAAAGTGAGATTAGATTCACGAGTGAATGAACTTCCTTTCCTAGAAGGTGCTTTACAAATTACTAATCCCAGAAGAAAATGATTACTAGACAAGGCAAGGAGATGTCCCTAACTGCAGTGGAATGGTAATTAATTAATGCGAGATTATATTTTCAAAATTTTATAGTTTATTAATATTTAATATTCAGAACTCTCACCACCCTGATCACTAATTTTAATAATAATCAGTTCTTTGCAGCAGTCATGGAAACTTTATACAGGCGATAACAGGATCTAGCAATAACTAGTAATAATATATAACATTAATTGAACTCGATTGAACTGGAAGAGAAGGTTCCTGTGGTTAGTGTCCTGCTTGTGGTCAGTACTCCACTTGCTCACTAGATGGACTCAAGGAGCTCCTTTCTGCTCATGGCAGAAGGCAATGGTGAATTACAAGAGGTTTGAAGTATTTACTCACAAAATATTATTGGACAGTCCCCAAAACACGTGGCGGGGTTACTGTTGGTGGTCTGAAAGCCATTAGAGTCTTTGCAGTCTTCCCAGGCTATTTTCTCAGCCAGCTGGGAGTCTGGCACAGTCTCTGACCTGGTTCCTCTTAACTCCAGATTCAACAGAAGCCATACAGAAGGGCAGGCAGGATGCAATGTGATAATTGGCACAACATCACGCTGGCTGTCCCGGCTGATCACCTGCAGGCATTTAGAGCCTGTTCCTGGTAAGCTCTTGGAAGGCAGTTTCCAGGCAGTTCAGGATACGATACGGCAATAAGCAAGCACAGATGCAATGGCAGAGAGCAGATAAAACGGTAGAGCACACTGTGCTCCCTGCTCATCTTTTATCCATACAACCCAAGACTAATGGGCCTTTGGACACAGAATAGCCAATCAGAATGGCAGTTAGCCAAGCTTGGCCATATTAGGTGAAGCCATAGGCTTGCTTTACCCGAATTTGGGCAGAGAGTTGCCTTGCACAAGGCAACTGTGTGTACCTTGTTTATCACAGGATGTAAACAAGTCTGGGCAGGCCAGGGTCCTTAGACTCAGTGGCTCCAGGTTCTTTGTCCTCTTTCCCATGATTGCTTCTCCCCATAGCAGAAGGAGCGAGAGTAGAAAAACATGTCTGGGCAAGCCAGGACATGTATAAGCCTGTTTTGGCCTGCTTAGGCCTACCACGACACTAACATGATGAAACACTGCTGGAGATTCCAGAGGCAACTCTAAACTGTGGAAATGCGAACTCACCTGCTTGAATCAATGTATATAGACATACAGTCAACAGCACAATGTTTACCAGCACAGCCACACTCTCATCACCACACATCACATCAAATTGTGTTTGCTTTGGACAATTTCCTGCTCTGATGTTTCCAGGATTATTCAGCCAGGTTGGAATATGAAGGATACGGACCTGACACGAGTCTGGAGACTAATCCGTCATAGTGCTTTACCATGTTTGCACTGAGCCCTCTCCATAGCTGATCCACTAGGAAAGAAATACTTACTCAGGTGCAGTCAGTGCTGGCAGAGGCAGGCAGGAAGTGACAGGGAGATGCACTGAAGTGTTCCTGTTGAACTTCATACTCATCCAGTGAAATATAGTTTCAATAATTTATGACTGTCAGAGAATGTCCTGAGAACATCTATTCTGGATTGTTTCCTGACTACCAATCTAGTAACTTATATTTAAATATGTCTGTTTAGTGAAATTTCAAATACGAAAACAGCATTAGAAATTGTTTCTTTGATCCTTTTTTGGTACAAGTGAGGAGGAAATGCTCCACTTAGTGCTAGCCACCATTTGGACAAACTAAAGTCATCCTCCTGTAGATTCTGGTGGTTTGATGTGACAAAAATTTGTCAGAGTAGTTTTTAATGTAGAAGTCTTTTGCCAGTCTCATGAGAACTGCACCTGGGAATTACACTCCATACAGTTAGTATCATATATTTCTGACCGTTACACTTGATGTTAACTACAATTAAACAGAATGAAATAATTATCAAGAGCATTGTTGCACTTCAGTCTCTCACCAGGTACTTGTTCTAATGGGGAGGACAGTAAGGCCCTTATGCAGCTGAAAAGAAGAGCTGACAACCTTTGTCGGGTGTAAACGTGAAATGTACATTCAGTGTACTTGTTTTATCTCTTGTTCTAACATCTGTGACTCAGTCTATATGCCACCAGCAATTACTGCTAGAGTTCTGGAAAAGAAAATAAAATACGATTGCAAGCAGGAAAGCAAATATGAGTTATCATGGCCATTATAGAATGAGAATACTGATCTAGCGCTCTTCAAATTGCTTAACTATGCTATGAAATGCAATCAATCAGCTATCTTTGTGTAACATATTAACTCCTTTTAAATATTTTTTTAATCTTCTAATAAAATATGTCTTTTTTATTATAGCGATTCTCATTGTATATTCCTCTATTTTGATCTTTCTGGTTCTCACCCTTTTTCAAAACCTTGTTTCTAGGAGAGCTCTCATATCAAAAATGTTACCCCAAGCTGTTACCACTTCACGGTTCATCTGGCAGGAAACAGAAAGGAGAATATGGATTTTCATGAACGCCTCTCACAAATGAGTATCAAAATTCTCTATTCTGTGCTCAATCACAGAGTAATGAAACTGGGTCAAAATGTGAGAGAAATTTGGGTGTTTTTTTTTCAAAATGCATTATGTTCTGCATTGTTGCAAGGATGTCTCATAGTAATGTTTCTGTGTTTATTAGCATTCAAAATATCATTTTCTCCTCCTGTAATTATTCTCTGTTCTATCTTCTGCTACAGATGCAAGATTTCCAATGGTAGATGTTTTTCTTAAAGGAACAACGGGAACAGTAAACAAGAGAGATGTTCCATGATGGTGTGTGCTAGACTAAAGAAAAGTAAAGGAAAGATTAAGTTCCAGATAAGTGAAAAATTGTTTTAGCAAAGCATTTTTGTAGTCACCTGAAGTGTAGATTTTTTCAATTTAAAAAAAAAAAAAAGTCTGTAACGTTAGCAATATTATAGTTCATACTTCAACAGTATTTTGTACTTTATTTACTTTTTCATTGTCTGAGTTCACTACCAAGATCAGTAAAATTCTCTCTGCAATAACTGTTTTTAATCATATTGGAGTTATGTTCACATCTTTAGACCATGCTTGCAGTACAGGGAATATACTTTCTGACTATCTCCATTCAACATTAGACTGTAGTCTCTCTATATGTGTAGGACAAAGAAAGTCTGTTGCAGGCAATCAGTATATTGCATCTACAGAAGCTGCTATGTGTACAGGAAGGGTTCCACTTTTTGGTGCACATTTGTAACATCAAGTCTTTAGATATGTCTCTGAGGACACCACTGCCATGCTCAAAATGATCATATGGTCCTGGAACTGCAGTAGATTGCAGGGAACCAAATCTCACTTCTTACCTGTTTACACTACATCACTGAGTGATGTAGGTATACTTTGTGAGTCAGCTGCTGCGTAACTTTATGGTCTCATGGCAAATTAAAAAAACACTTTTAGATTGTCCCTCCTTTTGCAGTATCAGATATAAGACATTGAGCAAATAACCATAAAGGCAAACATTACATGCATCACAGTGCCTTCCCCTTACAATTTCAAAGAAGGAACTATTAGACTAGCGTGTCATTTCCAGTGTCTGCTGCATGAAGCCCTCTTGCATAGGAATAAGAAAATAAGTATGGCACATACCCATACCTTTCTTTGTGTGGAGTTGAAAACCTGGTCTGACAAACAACCTACACAGGAACGTGGAGACATTCCCAGTTTATTAGCTTCAGCTCAATATTCACCTACAACAGCTCTCCATTTCTCTTTCCTTTCATGTTGGCTCTGTTTCACATAGAAAAGATATGACAGTGACACCAGCTGGGGTCCTCTAGATACAATTTCTGTATGCTCTAGAGATTGTCACAGAACTGGTGTTGGACATCTGCAGTAGCCAGTGCTTACAAGATATTAGTAGCTTGCTTGCTTTGCTAGATCTCTATTAACACATTATGTTTTTTATTCAGACTACAGCTTTACCAAGCTTTCTAAATGATTATGTAGTTTATGATTAATTACATATCAAATTTTAATGTAAGTAAATATATAAACTGAAAAGTCAAAACTATGTACTTGTTTCTCTCCTTTCATATTTTTTTTGTTCAATCACTTTAGCAGTAGAAGCTGAAGTAGACATGAGAATTTATTTCTTGTTTTATCCAAGAAAAACACATGTAGAATTTTTTTGATTCATTCTTAGACTAGCCTTTGATTTCATCTGAATCTAAAATGCAGGCAAGTACAGAAGTGGAATTTAGAGTAGATATGTTTTTTATTCTGGAAATGTTAAGAATAAAAACTTCATTGAAAAAGTACATTAATTTCCAGGCAATTATTGTTATCTTTAAATTGATAATTTAAATTTAAAAGGAGATTCTATCAGAATATACAGGATGAAAGTTACTTCTATGAGGACACATACCATAGCAATAATTTAGTAAAGAATCTGACCAACTTATACAAATGGACTTCCTGGTAAAGAGAATAAAGATGATCTACCACTTCTCCACATGTGTCTTTATAGTCTCACTGTCTAGTAAAATTGAAGATGAATCTTTTCAAGTCCTCAAAAACTTGTTCCAGGATACAATGAAAATTCTTCTGTTGGTAGAAAACTTAATAAAAGAAGTGTGCAAGAAATGGTGATCAGGAAACAGCAAAAAACAATAATTATATAAAAACATATTAGCAGAAATAAATTGAAGAGAAACCTGAACATGTATGTCCATGTCCAATATAAGGACAATTAACTGAAAGTTCTCAGGTCAGAATGGTGAAATAGGCTCTCAAATTAAAATTGGCAGTCCTGCAATGAATTATTAATTTGCTAGCTCACTACAGGCACCTAAGATCCATTGCTACCTCTTCTTTTTTTTATGATGATGCTACTGGCAAGGACATAAAATTAAGTTAGTTCCTGCTTTGCACTGATATCCAGCACTATTTCTCTGTGAAAGAGTTCAAACGAAACAGGGCCAGAATAGACATGTCTATCACTAGAACAGTAATAGCTCAACAGTCAGAGTAACACTGGACATGCAATTGTAGCATTTGGATCATCTCAGGAGGACACTGGAAGGGGTCTTCAGACTACTGTGTGATCAAAATCTTTGCTTAAAATACAGGTGATTAAAAGTTCCTGTTTCTATAGATTTTGTTCCTTTTTTGTATTTATCTTTGCAATTCATTTCTTCTGCAGAATTCTGAAATTCCTCCTTGTTGTACAACTGTGTCTAAAGATACACTAAAATCTTTTAACTTGCTGTGTATAAACACAGCAGAAAGTCAATGTCCTCCAATCTCTGTTGGACCCTTAAGATGAAATGCTAAATGCAAGATTAAGTAATGCAGTATCATAGTCAGAAAAACTTCGCTTCCTGCAGAACCCATCTTTTCCATTCCTTTAGTTACGTTTAGTTAGGTTAGGTCTGATATAAGGAATAGTACAGAACAGGAGGTTTGGGAAGACGTGCTCCTTTCTCTCTGTTTTCTCTCCTATTAACTTTTATGTGTTAGATACAAGTTTCTGTACTGCATTATGATGTTTCAGAAAAGATTGGTAAGGCAAGAAAATTCAAATCTGAATTTTTGTAGAATATGTGGGGTCTTGGCTGTAGTTGTTTATCGCTTTGACCTAAATGCAGGAACAGAAACAATGTTTCCAAAATCACAATACTTGACTAAACCAAAGCTGGCTGGACATATCACATATTTAAAAGAAGGCTTGAAAGAATTTTGTCTCAATACAGAATTTTAACTGACTTTATATCCTTACTTCCAGAAGTCCCACTGTGGCATGGATCATTCACCGTGTCTGCTCTTTGGAAATCCATGTACCTCAAAAGAGAGATTCTTGAGCTACTTTCAAGTAAGTTCCATGTTTTTATGATACAGTACTGCTCTCTGTAGAGTGTCCCAGGAGCAATATAGCATAGTAATGTGATACATTAATTTCTTACAATGGCTAAGTAATAAGGAAAATTATCTCACACAGTATTTTCTTGATACAGTTATATTATTTATAGTTGCAGGTTAAAGTCATTCCAAGTGTAGCACTTCACAAATCCTGCCTGAAGTCCAACTGTATCTTCTGTTGCTATGCTGTTGAGGTCTTTCACACAAAAAACCAGAAGCCCTACTTAAGCGTTAACCATAGTTGGGTGTTCATAAGTGATCCCGGCTGGAACATCATCATTTAGTGCCCTGATCCAATCTACTGACCCTGAATTAGAACAACTTAACTGACCGTAGTCTTCAGGGCTCCAGATGGCTGTTTTACAGTACTCAGGAACATGAAGGTACTGTGAAGATTAAGGTGTGTGCCCTTTATCACCAGCAATTTTCTCATACCAGCATTAGGATTGATTCTGATATGAGCAATGCCAAAAGAGTTCCATGCCAGAGCCCGATTAGAATCATTTGCATGGCCATTTCCATAAAACTGTGAGCTGCTTTTCTCACAGTCCTTTTTCGTTGTTTATTTGTAAGTGGATCTTCTCAAATGTTCAGTAGGAAAGTTCAGTAGGAGAGTTCTTTAGGAGGAAGTTCTTCCCAGTGAGGGTGGTGAGATACTGGAACAGGTTGCCCAGGGAGGTTGTGGCTGCTCCCTCCCTGGAGGCGTTCGAGGCCAGGTTGGATGAGGCCTTGAGTGACCTGTCCTAGTGGGAGGTGTCCCTGCCTATGGCAGGAGGGTGGAACTAGATGATCTTTGAGGTCCTTTCCAACCTTACCATTCTATGATTCTATGATTCATGCTAGTATAGAATGGCAATAGCACTGATTGCATAAAAAAGGGTGTAAAATGCATGGTCTGGATTATATATGGACTGTGAGAGAAGATAATTAAATAAAAGAAGCAAGCAGGTAAACTGGCTTAGACAGCTGATGTTGTTATCTATAAGACCCTTTAGGCAATGTGATGCTGCCAGTTCTTCATACTATGAAGGAGAATAAAATCTTAAATTGTAAAAAAGGAAGTGACTTGACAATATAAATAATAAATAGTAGAACGCAGGCATTCAAATAAATCAAAAAATCTACTTCAAAAGCTATTATTATTAGGAAAAGAAAGCAAAGATTTACCTTAGAGTCTTAACAAACACACCGTGTCTAAGTAGCAATTATTGCTTAGTTTCCATCTTCATTGGCAGTATAGGCACACAGGATGTCGTGCTATTATACGTGACTTTGTTGATAAACAATAGTGACTGCTTCAGACACACCCAGGCTTTCAATGTGCCATTGAACTTTTGACATTTGCACTCCTCCTGAGTTGTGCAGTCTGGTGTAAACAAACACGGTTGGGATGACAACATAGCGTAGGCAAATGATAGGCTTTGGATCACATGCAAATGTTTTGTTTGCAAATAAACACATAGGCCTTCCAGTGAATAAAGGTCTGCGTCACTGAGTTTCCCTCCAGGAAGCTGGCAAGGCATTGTCAGGGATATGGGAGCAAAGTCTCATTTGTAAACACTCGTATCTGTTGCTATTTACATCGGAGTAAAATAACCATAATGGGTTTAAGAATAGAACACTCCTAAGTAGTGTATGGTGTATTTATACAAGAACAACAACCTTTGTGTCCTGATGTAAGGTTCCGGATTCTATCTGAAAACTCACTTAAAAGAACAGTGAAAAGGTTGCATGGCTTTCTGTATCTTTAAGGTTGGGCTATCTGTAATGCACTGCTCCTGTTACAGAAGATGTATAATAGATGACATTTGGAACCAAATGCCATTTGGAAGTCCCTAGACTATCTAACAGTTTCCTTATAGAAGGATTATGCTGATGGCTTGCCAGAAGTGATTTAAGATTTGGGATGATGCTGTCTCCATCACTGCAACAGATTAATGGAAATCAGAGCAAGGGAGGTGATTCTGCCCCTTTACTCTGCTCTCGTCAGACCCCACCTGGAGTACTGTGTGCAGTTCTGGAGCCTCCAGCACAGGAAGAACATGGAAGTGTTGGAGTGGGTCCAGAGGAGGGCCACGAAGATGATCAGAGGGCTGCAGCAGCTCTGCTATGAGGACAGGTTGAGAGAGTTGGGGCTCTTCAACCTGGAGAAGAGAAGGCATCCAGAAGACCTTCTAGTAGCCTTCCAGTATCTGAAGGGGGCCTCCAGGAAGGCTGAGGTTATTTACAAGGTCTTGCAATGACAGGACTAGGGGCAATAGATTTAAAATGGCAGAGAGGAGATTTAAACTGGATGTTAGGAGCAAGTTCTTTCCAGTGAGGGTGGTGAGGCATTGGCACAGATTGCCCAGGGAGGTTGTGGTTGCTCCCTCCCTGGAGGTGTTCAAGGCCAGGTTGGAGGAGGCCTTGAGTGACCTGTTCTAGTGGGAGGTGTCCCTACCTGTGGCCGGGGTTTAGAACTAGGTGATCCTTTAGGTCCCTTCCAACCTTACCATTCTATGATTCTATGAAATTAATTTGATTTTATTCCTTACCCTAGGAAATGTTTAACAGTGTTTATCTATCTATCTATCTATCTATCTATCTATCTATCTATCTATCTATCTATCTATCTATCTATCTACCTACCTACCTCTATCTATTTATTTATTTTTAATCCAAGCTCTGAATATACACATTCCTTTCACTAAGCTATTTCACAAGCCAATAAGTTGAACTCCTCTTCCAATGACTTTTGACCAACTTCAGCCAATGGCATGAATAGCAGTGCTAGTTTATTAAGACTTCATATTATTGCTCTAAAGCAATGCTTCAGTGTCATAAGAGATCATATCAATCCATTTCCTCATAGAGAGTTTTAGTGGTGAAACAATCACAAGGTGAGGGACAAAGTTTCTAAGGAAGAAGAAAATAGTCTTGACTCAAAGAGAAACACTTTCAGAGCTCTATTTTTGGAACAGATTTCAGTTCTAAACTGACATCTTACTAAGCTGTTGATGATTACTGGATGGGGATCCAACCACTCATCATTTTGGCCACTGTTCATTTTTTCTTTCATGTAGCACATGACTATTGAATGCTAGAATGTATATTTAAGGGATAGATGCAGCATTCTGATCAGATTTATAATCACAGATGCATTTGACAAAAGTTTGTAGACACGATTTGGATTCAAATGAACTTACCCATTTCAGGAAAATGCTAGAGGCCTCATGCAAACAATATTTCTTATGAATCTGGCTTAAGTCTATACTGGAAATACTACAGATATTTATTTTCTTCTTGATTTTTTTTTTTTTGTTTGTTTGTTTGTTTGTTTTTTTTTCCTCTGGGGAAAAAAAACCTCTGGAGGAGGGTTATGTTTCCTCCCCCATTCCCAACTGAATATGGTAACGCTAACAGAATAGAGTGAGCCAGAGGAATATCCACCCTGATACTCATTGTAGTGAGGTAATAAGTCACCATGTTTGGAATGCAGTTTTACTATGAAGCATAATTCAGAACACAGTAACTATACTGAAAATTTGCTCAACAGGCTTTTTCCCACAGTATTTTTTCCAGATGCCAACTTCCTCTTCCCTATGGCTGCTTTCATATCCCTCATATTCAGGGTGGATCTCACCTGTTCCAACAAGTCAGCAACCTTCAACATCCCTCTATGAGGCTGCAACTAGCTAACACAGGTTGAAATACGCAACCAAACATTCTTGTGGTTTTTCACGCATCGGGCAAAGACTGGGCCTCACTGGAGGCCCAAATTAGGGCAAAATTCAGTGAGAACTTTTTATTTACTCACGTCATAACTCAGCAGTGCATGGAATTATATGAATTCTGAATGAGTACTTTTTCCAGGTAAATCTAGCAGATGTTCTCTCAAGCCCCAGACGAGTGGGATTATTTCTTGCCTCAGGTTCCGTGGAATAGTAGCACTTCCCTTTCCAGTACAGGCTGTCATGAAAAGCAAATGTCAAATCCCCAAACATCCACAGCTACGAGACTGACCCCTCCTAAACACAGATCAGCTGTGCAGCTCTTCCAGATGTCCAGGATGGAGTACAAACTCCCATGAGGTCACAGTGTCATTCAGGGTTGAGATATGAGTATCTTACATCACTCTGTGTGCCCTGGCTTTCTTTTGAGATTTAGGAGTGTGATCAGGGAGATAACTCTAGCATGTTCCTGTGAGTCCTCCAGTCCATTCACACAGGGAATGAAGCTATAGTTTAGACACAAACACAGATCCCAAAACCATAACCTGAGTCATTAATAACTGTGAAGCAGCAGCTAAGTTTTCAGATTTTTGTTTTGTTTTGGTTTGGTTTGGTTTTGGTTTTGTTTTGTTTTGTTTTGTTTTTAAGGAAAAATCCTCTCTAGGACACCATGTCATGTTATTACAAACTAAGACCAGTCCTTGCTTCTGTATGTTTGAACTAGATGCAGTCAGCATAAAAGTACTTGGAATAGATTCAGGTACATGCTGGAAACAGACAGTATCTCCTTGAGTTAATGCTGGAGTAGTATCATTTAATCATCTGCCTTTTCCATTGGCACTTAATAAGTTTTTATACTCTTTCTAGTTGTTCATGGAAATACCCACAGACACAATTCTTCTCTTTATAATTCATTATTTACTTAACACAAGGGGCCAGCTCCCCCAAAAGTGGAAAAACTGCCTTGTAGAAGATATGCCTATATTCTTTATAGTACCATTGCCTGGGGGTTGTGCTTTGCCCTGTTGAGCAAAATGAGCAGGGATTACAATCCTCTGCGTCTTAACTCCTGAGAAACCATGGAGGTTAAAGTGGTTATCTGCTCTCTTATTCACACACAGCTCTCCTGTCCTTTTTGGCAGTTTCTCTCTTTAAAAAGTAATACTTTCATCTGGGTGCAGAGTCAAGAAGAGAGAACAGTTTGATGAATATATCACAGGGGAAAGACTTATCCTCGTGACTGATTTTTCATGAGCCTGAAGCACAGGAACTCAGCAGACAGCTGCTAACAGCTTTATTGCACACCCCTTCCAATGAAGACAGCTTACCTGAAAGTTTACAATTAATATGAAGTCAGAAATACTTTCTCCTCTGCTCCTCTTGTCTTTATATATATATATATTTCACATCAGTATCTAGTCAGGATGAAGGACTTCATCTGAGAACAGGAAAGTAGATGGAAACCTTTTAATTGATTTTCATGAGCTATGTTTTCTGGAATGTACAAGAACACGAGATTTTTTTTTTTTTTTCTTAAACTGAGTTCTTGAACGTTTGGAGGTTTTTTTTAGCAGCCCAATAACATTGCTTATTAGAGCTCTGGTTTCAAAACATAAAGTGGTCTTTTCAGATCAGCCTCTTGGGTCTGGTTTTTCTGGCATTTCTGGTATTTTTTTGTGCAATGCAACATCTTCTGAAGGCAAAAAATGTAGTCAATAGAGATATATTCAGCTGAATACATAGCCAAAGCAGTGTTTTCTCTCTATATTGTTATTTAGCTGCCCAGCAGACAATATAAAAGTATAAAGTTTCCTTGAGCTTCAGTCTTTCAAAGTTTTTTTCTAGATTGTTGCAGTTATGCCACAACGTTGTGCAAATATCCAGCTAAAGTTTAGGAAGGAGATTCTATGAAATTCTATGTCCATGTTTTGCATTTTAACCAAACACCTTAGATTTTCCTATTGCTGAAGAAGTTTTCACAGATTTTCTAGAAAAAGTTCTTAAATTTGAACATACAGCTCCAACTAAAAGAGCAATGAAGAGATCTGTATATAGTTATAGTCTTTTAAAAAATATAACATCAAAACTATATCTGAAATAATAATTTCAAGTAGCATTTTTTTCAGTGTTCTTCCCTTTCAGTTTTCAGTTGCTCATGAGCAACACGTTCCTCTGATGTATATATTTTCCACAGTATTTACAAGATAGTTTCAAAGGGTAATTCTTAGGCTTTAAATTGTGATAAAGTGTATTTTTAGGAAAAAAAATACATAAAATTGCCATTGTTATCTGAAAAGATGTTTAGGTCTTTTTCATTGTGTAGTTAAAGAACATAGTATTCATTTCTACACCCTCATTAACAGAGGATGTTTTACACTGACAAGCAAGATGATGTTCCTTCTCTACATCTTAAATGACAATCAACGGATAATGTTGAAAGGAGTCACTGTTTATTTTGTCTTTAGTTGGTTTTTCTTTGTTTGTTTGGTTGGTTTTTTTTCCTAAGGACTTCCATTGTATTATCAAGTTGATACTTACTCAGTAGCTGTTATCTTGCCATGGTCTACTATTATTAACTTCACTTCTATTAGCAGGCATTTTTTCCATCTTCCACAGAAAATGGTGGTTTGTTGCTTTCCTTATACATAATACTGTTTTAGGGGAGATCTTCCTCTAATCTAGAGGCATCTGCAGGATGAGAAGCCAGACATCCTCAGTTTGCTCTAGCACTCGCGGACACCAGATGATATAGCTGATATTACAGTGCCTGTGGAACCATGTTCTGGAGGAAAAGAAAGAGTCTTACCTGAGTAAACACCACTGGAGAAAGCCTCCAGGGAAATCACAATTCTTTTTGCTGAGGACCTCCCTGTATGGTGAGATCGTGGACCATGCCTTACATTGTGTTCTGCTGTGATAAACACAGCAGATAAGTGCCTTCTTTTCCCAAAATTGCACTGAACAAATGCTGCTCTCTACAAATGGGTAATATATGGATAGTAATGGATATAATCCCTGTTTAGGATGTAAATAAAGAACAGGAAATTGCAAGAAAAACCTTCGTTATTATCTGAGCTGGTAAATCAGAGGGAAAGAAAAATAAGTTCTAGCTGAAAACATATTACATGTGAAGTAACACACATTTAAATTTTTCACACAGGGAAATTATTAAAATACCTTTTTAAAAAGTAAGGGTTTCTTGAAAAATACATTTAAAAAATTCTTTCATAATTTGTCCAAATCCACTATGTATAGGAGCATCTCCAATAATGTCTTGAAGTCAACACTTTTTTACATAATTTTTGACTGAAGGTCTACCAGAGTGGGCTCGGATAAATTCAACGATACTTGGTAGTTACATATTCTGATTTTAGCTTTGCTACATGTATATTTTTTTTTTTCATGTTCTTCATTAGGAAATAGTAAAACTGGATTTCTAATACATTTCACAGCAAAATTACAAGGTCTTGCAATGACAGGACGAGGGGCAATGGGTTTAAACTGGCAGAGGGGAGATTTAGACTGGATGTTAGGAGGAAGTTCTTTACAGTGAGGGTGGCGAGACACTGGAACAGGTTGCTCAGGGAGGTTGTGGCTGCTCCCTCCCTGGAGGTGTTCAAGGCCAGGTTGGAGGAGGCCTTGAGTGCCCGGTACTAGTGGGAGGTGTCCCTGCCTATGACAAAGGAGCTGGAACTAGATGATCCTTGAGGTCCCTTCTAGCTTTACCATTCTATGAAAATTATGCCCTATTCTATAAACAAGCTTATAGCAATAGTGACAGATATTAGTGTTCCAGAGCACTCCCAAATTCCTTCCTTCTCCCCTTCCCTCCCAATGTGTTTGAATAGGGAGAAGGTGGCACAAGAACTGCTTTCTTGAAGAAAGAACAGCAAGAGGCGGCTTTCCACATGTATGCTGACCCATGTGGAAGCCCCCACTGGGAATGGGGCTGGTGCTTGACTGCGTTTTCACGTTCAGTATACATTGGCAAATGGACACCTTGTCTAGAAAAGCATAAATAGAGTAAGGGAGAAGGCTCAAGGTGCCCGCCTTGAAAGATTTCCTGCCTTAGAAGAGTTCCGACTTCAAGATTCTCCTGCCTTGACAGAGCTCCTGTTTTGGACTGTCCTCACTTTTGGACGGCTCCTACCTATTTGCACGGCTCTGGGTTTTACACTGTCCCTGCCTTTGGATGCTTCTCCTCACTTTTGCACTGCTCTGTGCAAATTTGCATGTTCACAAGACCTGGGGTCCTTTTGAGAGAGCTGCTGGCAGCACCCAGAGCCAGCTGCACTCAGACCATATTACAGCTGATTTCCTGGCTGCTA